>JXCR01143800.1:0-17175 GCA_002079205.1 Phalaenopsis hybrid cultivar | reverse complement strand
AGAGATTCTATGAATAATATTAAATTTTTCTGCCAATCTCTAAATGTATTTATTTCTAAAATAGCGATCCTCCATCAATCATTCTAGGCATTCCGTATCTAGTGAAAATATTTTTCATTAAAAACCTTGAAACACTTTTAGTGTCACAACGAGGGCATTCCGTATCTAGTGAAAATATTTTTCATTAAAAATCTTGAAACACTTTTAGCGTTACAGCAAGGTAAAGTGAAAAATATTAAATTTTTTGTCAATCTCTGAATGTATCTATTCCTAAAATGGGATCCTCTGTTAGTGATAATCATTCTAAGCATTTCCATATCTAGTGAAAATATTTTTCATTAAAAACCTTGAAACACTTTTAGCGTCACAATGAGGTAAAACTTGTGCTTCAATCCACTTAGAAACATAGTCCACTGCAATTAATATGTATAAGTTCCCAAATGAAGGAATAAACAATCCCATAAAATCTAATCCGTTAGAAACGTAGTCTACTGCAATTAATATATATGTAAGTTTCCAAATGAAGGAATAAATGGTCCCATAAAATCTAATCCCTAAACGTTAAAGATTATAAGTTCTCAAATGAAGGAATAAATGGTCCCATAAAATCTAATCCCCAAACATCAAAGAGTCAACTTCTAACATGAAATTCAGAGGCATTTCATTTCTTCTAGATATATTGCCTACTCGTTGATATAGATCACAAGTTTTTATGTATCTATAAACATCTCTAAAGATGTTAGGCAAATAAAATCCAGCTTATAAAATTTTATAAACAGTTTTATCAATCCCAAAATGTCCTCCAAATTTAGAATCATGACATTTTTGAATGATCAGCTCAGTTTCTTCATAAGGTACACATCTCCTCATAATAAGATCCTTACATTGTTTATATAAATAAGGCTCATCCCAAAAATTTGCTTTCACATCATGTATTAATTTTATTTGTTGTTGCAATGTCATCATAGGTGGCAAAATATCACTTACAATATAGTTAACAATATCGGCATACCATGGTATTTTCCACTCATTAATATTATAAAGTTGTTCATCAAGGAAACTGTCTGTAATTTCATTGTTAGTGTTGGATAATTCTTGATTTTCTAATCTTGACAAATGATCAGCAATTTAATTATCAATTCCCTTTCTATGAATAACCACAAGATCAAATTCTTGCATCAAAAGTATCCATCTAATAACCTTGGTTTAGCATCCTTCTTTTGCATAAGATATTTAATAGCAGAGTGATCAGTATGCACAACACAAAGTTGGTTTGGCATCCTTCTTTTACATCAGATATTTAATAGCAGAGTGATCAGTGTGCACAACACATTTAGTTCATCCTTCTTTTGCATCAGATATTTAATAGCAGAGTGATCAGTGTGTACAACACATTTAGTCCTATCCTTCTTTTGCATCAGATATTTAATAGCAGAGTGATTAATATGCACAACACATTTAGCTCTAATTAAATAAGATCTTTAGATATTTAATAGCAAAGTGATCAGTATGCACAATACATTTAGCTCCAATTAAATAAGATCTAAATTTATCTAAAGCATACACAATTGCTAGTAACTCTTTTTCAGTAACAATATAGTTAATTTGTGCAACATTAAGAGTTTTACTAGCATAGTATATAATTTGAAAAATCTTTTCATCTTTGTCCAAGGACAGCTCCAATAGCATAATCACTAGCATCACACATCAATTCAAATGGTTTTTTGTCCAAGAACAGCTCCAATAGCATAATCACTAGCATCACACATCAGTTCAAATGATTTCTTTGCATCATTAAGAGTTTTACTAGCGTCGTATATAACTTTAAAAATCTTTTCATACCTTTGTCCAAGGCAGCCTCGAGTTTTACTAGCGTACTATATAACTTTAAAAATCTTTTCATACTTTTGTCCAAGAACAGCTCCAATAACATAGATCACTAGCATCACACATCAGTTCAAATGGTTTCTCCCAATTAGGTGAAACTATAATAGGGGTCGTGATTAATTTTTCTCTTCACTAGCATCACACATCAGTTCAAATGGTTTCTCCCAGTTAGGTGAAACTATAATAGGGCATGTGATTAATTTTTCTCTAGCGTAGTATATCACTTTAAAAATCTTTTCGTACATTTATCCAAGAACCACTCCAATAGCCTATT
This sequence comes from Phalaenopsis hybrid cultivar, assembly GCA_002079205.1. NCBI lineage: Eukaryota > Viridiplantae > Streptophyta > Magnoliopsida > Asparagales > Orchidaceae > Phalaenopsis > Phalaenopsis hybrid cultivar. Next base: position 15,014 of record JXCR01143800.1, on the reverse strand, counting down.
CACTAGCCTCGCACAATCAGTTCAAATGGTTTCTCCCAGTTAGGTGAAACTATAATAAGGGTTGTGATTAATTTTTCTGGTTTCTCCCAGTTAGGTGAAACTATAATAGGGGCTGTGATTAATTTTTTCTTTAATAACTTAAAAGCATTTAAACAGCTTTTGATAAATTCAAATTTCTTGTTCTTTTCTAAAAGTTGGCATAGAAGTTTAGTAATTTTTGAAAATTTNATGATTCATCTACAATATATTAACTTTTAATAAAATTTACATCTAAAAGACATGTAAATTGCTTAATCTTCTATATGAGGGACATGTTCTTGTTAATCTATCTCTCTCTTATAAGAAAATTGAAAGTTTATTATTAATTATTACTCTTTTGAAAAAATTGATAATACATTAATAATTAGTATTTCAAAAAACTTGAGTTTAGATATCATTCAAACTTGCATATCAACTTATTTTAAAGTAGCATACAAAATTATTAGATTAATATTATGTCAACACATACTTTTTACCATCATCAAGATACATTTTTTGAAGTCTTTTACAACCATCAAATCTCATAGTTCATGTATCAGCTTCTAACAAGCGGTCTCTTCCCTCTTAAGTTTGTTGGAAGGCTGCATATTTTGTCTCATATATGAACATCTCAAATCATTCTAGTGACATCAAAATAAATACTGAAAATATTGTATATATGAGTTATTGAATAAAATGTTAAAGATAAGTGTATACATATTATGAAAGAAAATAATTCATTAAATTGTGTTTCCAATGAAAAGTAAGTTGAAATATTAATTCATCTAATGCCTCAACAATTTTTTCTACATTGATGATGTAGTGCATGAATTACTAGAGTAATAACTACTCAAAGAGGTTTTTTTTTCTCCTTATATATTTTGACAAATGTCAAAATTTTTAAAAATTTATAAATTAATGAGAGTTTCTACAAAAAAATTCTTACTCATTTTGACAAGTATAAAAACTATAGTAAATTTATGAAAACAATAATTAGTAAAATGATAAAATTTTATAAAGATAATGTATGGGAAACATATAGAAGTGCACACAACCATTCAACCAAAAAAAATAAAATAAAAAACAAATTAGACTTGTAATAAAAAGTATTGAAACAAGCAAGTTAATAAGAAAAAAAATGAAAAAAATTACATCTCAAAAAAAATTTTATATTTTTTGCAAGCTTTCTTCAATATCATCTCTGCTCAACACACTATGTATATTCTGCTACATCNATAAAAAACAAATTAGACTTGTAATAAAAAGTATTGAAACAAGCAAGTTAATAAGAAAAAAAATGAAAAAAAATACATCTCGAAAAAAAAATTTATATTTTTTGCAAGCTTTCTTCAATATCATCTCTGCTCAACACACTACGTATATTCTGCTACATAAACTATCATCTCTTATTTGGATTGCACCTAACTTTGTCACCATCAAAAGAAAAATAGAGCTTCAACATGAGGTGAAGTTTTTCCCACTTAAGATCCTAATATGTTCAAATGGACATATTCAATCTCCTTCTAGTAAGAAGATTGGAGCTTTGTCTTATGGATTGCAAGTTTTGCATAACATTGATTCCACTTGTGTAGGATAGTTTGTTACTCTTAATAGAGATGCTTTGGACCTTGCAATGGGAGAACTATGTACTGTTCCTATAGAATATTGTCTACATTTTTTTGACAAAAAATAAAATAAAAAATTTTCAGAGCCTGTAAGAAAGAAGTGGGGTATGCAAAGAATAATTTTAAAGATGAAAATNAATAAAATAAAAAATTTTCAGAGCCTGTAAGAAAGAAGTGGGGTATGCAAAGAATAATTTTAAAGATGAAAAATTTTCTTACACTTTTATCTATGATTGATAACTTTCTTGGTAGATATCTATTAGAGCTTGCAAGAGAAAACTCTGCGCTTCCAAGAATATTATTTAACCTCTTCTACGAGGAGCTAGAGTTTATAAAGAAAAAAATGAAGCCCATGAATGAAAAATTAGAAGATGATTTTTTTTATTACAACTCCATCTATGAGGGATAGTTTTGTGCTCATGATAGAGATGTGTTAAAAGACTTCCAGAGGGAATACAATATGAACCTCTTTTAAAAAAACTAAAATTTTGATAATTTTATACAAAATTATCTTGCATTTAAAAACAACAAAATATATTGGAAATGACAAAATAAATTAAAATAAAAAGGTTTAAGAACGTATTTAAAAATCTAAGCAACACCCCTAAGTTTAATTAATCACTTCATTTATTTAAATAGGCCTAAAAAATAAAAAAATAGCTAAAATCACAATTTCAAATTATTAAACATATCCAATTATTTCTATGTACAAAAACATATAAAAAATTTTAATAACCATTTTGTTATGAGGAGAAAATATCTTAAAGATATTAACTAAAAAACAAGTTAATAAAGTTTTTTACTTCTAGAGATATTAGAGAAACTTTACTTCATTGAATTGAGACCAATGAGTCTTGGTGGTTCCTGTGCTTCAATGACTTGATTTGTGCTTGATTGGATTCAAATTGAACTAATTTTATCGTCAAGATGATAAGTTTGACTATAAACTTGCCAAAATCAGGATATGAATGATCTTGAATTGAAATTTAAAGATTCTTTATTAAAAATGCATCAAAATCCATGTTTTATAAAAATTTATTGACCAAACATCATCATATATTTCTCTTAAAATAAATAATAAACATATATTTCTTGCTTTTATTATAATGCAATGTATTTTTATATAGAAGTCAAAATTTTCTTCTATGGTGATATAAATACCTCAAGGATAAAGTCTTATTTAAAAGAAATTTTTTTTTTCTCAATTTCACTTAGTACGACGCAGCATTCCCATAGCCCCTTCAGTACAATCTCTTTCTTCGCCTTCACACGTTTGGGAAGAAGCCGCCATTGCTTCCCTCCTCCTCCTATAGCTACTCCTGAAAGCCATCACTGTCTCTTACTCTTCTCAAATTCCTCCATAACCCCTCTCTTACTCTCTGTGAATATCCTCGCAGCTCGCGATTAGGGTTTATTTCGTTGCTGCCGGTTTTTGTCGCAAAAATCGCTGGATGTCAAACGTCTATGCTTCTTCAACTATTGCTACTTCTTGTTCGATTTATAACTAGTTTAAGCCGATCTCCGGTTTATGGAGATGGAGGCCTCTCGCAGATCTGTGTTGGACCGGTCGCGGGAGCCGGGCGCGAAGAAACCTAGACTGACAGAGGAGAGCGAGCGGGATCGGGGACCTTCCGCCGGCGTTACATCCGATCGCAGCCGTACTTATGCGCAGTCCAGGCCTGCAGCCGGCGGCAGCGGAGGAAACCCGAGATTTAGGGCGAGCGAGAGGGAGGAGAGGGAGGAAGTGGGGAGAGGGGGAGCGCCTTATCAGCAGCAGCAGGAGTTAGTGGCGCAGTACAGGACGGCACTCGCGGAGCTGACGTTTAATTCGAAGCCTATTATCACGAATCTTACGATCATTGCTGGGGAGAGCCTCCATGTTGCTAAGTCTATTGCTGCCACTGTCTGTGACAATGTTCTTGAGGTAGCCTGCCAGCTCTATCACAATGAATTGAAAGTTACTGAAGAACTTATTAGAAGTGGCTTTCCTGTATGATGAAATACTTGTGTGTTTGTAGAGTTTTTGCTGTGCTTCTCNTATTGCTGCCACTGTCTGTGACAATGTTCTTGAGGTAGCCTGCCAGCTCTATCACAATGAATTGAAAGTTACCAAAGAACTTATTAGAAGTGGCTTTCCTGTATGATGAAATACTTGTGTGTTTGTAGAGTTTTTGTTGTGCTTCTCTGCTTCCTTATGTATTTTTATACCCACTGTTACATGTGAGAGATTCTTGTGTACTGTTATTGCATTCAGCTCCTTAGTGAGTAGTGTTTCTGTAGAATTGAAGCGAAGTTTAATCAGAAAATTTTGTTCTTTCTATTGGTAATAAAGAAACAACCTGGTGGATTTAGAGGGCATGAGTTGCATTAACTTGCTGCAAAATAATCTTTTTTGGTTTTTTTTTTTTCATTGCTCTGCTTTTAGTTTGGCGTTTTAGTTCAAACTCTCCACTTTTTTGTANTTCTTTCTATTGGTAATAAAGAAACAACCTGGTGGATTTAGAGGGCATGAGTTGCATTAACTTGCTGCAAAAGAATCTTTTTTGGATTTTTTTTTTCATTGCTCTGCTTTTAGTTTGGCATTTTAGTTCAAACTCTCCACTTTTTTGTCTTTCAGGATATCTAAACTTACATTTAGTAATTGTACCAATGAACGGCTAGTAAGGGGCACAAAATGAGAAATTACATGCCTCTTTTGGTTATTTGTAGAAGTTATGTTGTGTTACTCCTAATGTTATGTCTTTGAATGTTGGTGTTGGCATTAAGTGGCCCTGCAGAATAGTGATGAGGCAAAATAGAACTTATGATTATTCAATCTCTCTTTCTAGCTTTGGTTTTGTTGCATCTATTTCGTTGGATCAAAGATTGGATGGCCATGGAAATGTTGGTCATCATGAATAGAGCAATTACCATGAACTTAAATAGTTGAAATCAATGTAACTGTTGTGTTTGATTATTTTTTACCAAGAATTTAGGGAGTTTGGACTAACTTACTTCAGGTAAAAGTCATCATGTCATAATCTTAATGTTCAATATTTGAAAATCACTATTGGTGCGACTGGTCTTGCCAAATAGAGGGCGGGGAAAATTCGGTGGGATAAAGTTGCTCGACAACATTTTTTTCTACTAATACTTGATTCTTAAGACTATTGATTTTAGGAGTGTATTTTATATTAAATATGTTGGAATCATTGTTATTTAAAATGCTAGCCGCCCTTAAGAAGACATGGCTCCTTAATGTCCTAGTTGCTAAGATTAGCCTAGTTGTTCATCTAAACGAAATAAGCAGCTTAAAATTTTCATATTTTTTGATTTTGAGAAATGCTTTTGGATAGAATAATATGAATAGCATCACAAGAATATTAAACATTTGACTTGAAAAAATACATTGTCAAATTTTACTTCATTCAAAATACCAAAATGTAAAGACCTTGCCGGAAAGATTGCCTAAAAGAAATTGCCCACAATGTCCAAAAGCTATGTTTCAAGTTCAAACAAGTAAAACCTTAAGTTGGTAGTTTTCATAACGTAAGATTATCTAAGCCTTGCTTTTATCTATTTCATCTTCTTCACCCATGCTTTCTTCCCCTTTACTAGATTTGTAGCCTTCCATCTCATAATATGTTATTTATGCTTAAAAAATAATTATAAAAATTGCATCATAGAGGTGAGTGCTAGGTGCTTGCCTAGGCATTGCTTTAGTGGTGATACTGGTGCGGGAAGTGTTTGAAACATTGGAGCCTCGCCTGAATAGTTCTGACCACCTCTACATGGCTAGGTTAGAGATCAATTTTCCTTTTGACAACATTGATGGGAGCATTTGTTGATAATTTATTTACTTGTTTTATTTATCAAAAAATTTTGTGAAAGCTTGAATCTTTGAGCATATTTTAAGTATATATACATTTTTAAGATAGATATGGAAATGAAATGTTTAACAAAATATACCATCCTTTTGGTTTGCTCATTTTGCCAATGTTTTGTATGATTTTGTGATTATTTGTCATAGTTTGGATATATTCTTGTTCTTTAAATTTTTACGGTAGTATGCTATCATCTTTTGCTTCTTTATGACAATATCGACTATTTCATTGTGATGTTTTCTTTTGCGTGTTCTTTGTGCTTATTTGCAGGTTCCTAGTGAACAAAAGTTGCCATCTTTATATCTTCTTGATAGCATTGTGAAGAATATTGGAGGAGATTATATTAAATATTTTGCTGCAAGATTGCCACAGGTAGATTACTCTTTCAGTTATTCCATTCATGATTCATCACCTGTTTTATGACTTTCTTACTGCTTGTGCCTTCTTTCTTCCTCCTTATATTTGATGATAAATATTAATGTTTTGCATTTTAGCTATAAGCTCTTCTTTCAATTTATGCCAAGTAACATTCATCGTTATCATTCTATCACCTCTTTTTCTCTTTCTAATTTCAAAATCACTATTGTTAATTGGAAAATTTACATACGTACCACTTAATTCCGATGCATTTACGTATTCATCACCTAAAATCCAATTTTTACATATATGTCACGTGATATATGCATGAAAAGGCGTATTACTCCTAAAAAGTTAAAATAGTGGCATTTTTTATGTGATATGAAAGATTTGGGTGGTATAAATGTAAAAAAATAAGGTTGAGGTGTTAGATATGTAAATACATAGTAATTGGGTGGTATGTATGTAAATACAGCTTTTTTATTTTAAGGTCATAGTCTGATATGCTAATTGATTTTTCTATTGGGGTTTCCTGCAATCTTTTCCTCAACTTAGGTATTCTGCAAAGCCTACAAACAAGTTGATCCTTCCATACATCATAGCTTGAGGCATCTATTCGGAACATGGAAAGGGTATTTCCCCACTTCTTGCCTCCAATCAATCGAGCACGAATTGGGATTTCAAAATGTCATAAATGGGTCATCTGGAGGCACAGGAACAAGGTCAGATGCTCAATCACAAAGGTCTCCGCACAGTATTCATGTTAATCCAAAGTATTTGGAGGCCAGACAACGCTTTCAACAATCCACAAAGGTAACGGCAGTGGAGCAATTTTGTTTAATTTTAGGGAAATTTGCATACATACTCGACAAATTTTTTGTATTTCATATTTAACACCCAAAATTTGATATTTACACTAATAACACTTTGGTGTCATAAACTTTTGCATGAGAAGGTTTATTTTACTTTTAAAAAGAAAATTTAATGTGATGTTAAAGGCTTGAGTGTTACGCATGTAAATATTGATGTTTAGGTTTTAGATATGTAAATACAGAAGAATTATGAGGTATGTCACACATCTGAGTTAATGTTCATTGATAACTTCATCAATGATGCACATGCTTCAACTTTCTTACTGGTGTAACTTCACCCAGTAGACTTTGTCATTGGAAAAGAACAAATCTTGATATTTCTCTTAGCTCCTCTTTACGCACCAGACTTTCTTTTTTTTTAACCATTTAGGGCTGTCATTCAAGGAGCATGTTTAAAATTCTTGGGTTGATGCCATTCATACTATTTGAATAAGAAACAATTGCCATCTAAGTGTTTTTATATGTTGTTTACAAAATAAAGGTGATTTTCTTAAAGAAGATTTTGTCACAAAAACAACTTTTAGTTGCACTTTTATATTATGAGCAATCCTTGTGCGTACGCCAGATTCGTTTTATTATTTATTGCATTTCATCTACTAAGGTTAGAGTATTGGGCCAGAATTCATTGCTTTTATGCGTTCCTGTAGTATGTGTTCACAATTTTTGTTAAAACAAATGCAGAATATGAGAATATATTGCACATTAAATTTGGCATCTTAAGAAGTTTATTGGACTAGTTGAATTTCTGTTTTAATATTTTCATATCTCTTGCTCTTGTTGCAGAAAAATTCTATTAAGCTGTTTAGCTGGCAATTTTATTCAAATTCTAGGTCTAATTTTTATGCTTAAATAATTTTATTGCTCTTTCATAGGCCTATTTAATGGTCATATCTGTGTTCTGACATTGATAAAAAGAAGGATTCTGTTTAATCATGGTTTCTATTTATGCACAACACTTTATTCCTATTGTTTCTCTTTGCACAAATTGCGTCTATGTTTATATCCATTTTATATTTTAGATGCATAGCTCCTATTTATAGTTTTAAATTACTAATAATGCAAAACTTGGTTAGAATTCATGTGTTTTATGTGGTTGTGGTTACTAGAGTACATATTGCCACACATGCATTTTTTTCTCGAAATAAATGCAGAATAGGAGTGATTATTCATTAGACCCTCCTTCCTAAAAACATTTTTTTTTGTGTAGTTTAATTGCTCTTTTGATATTTTTATGTCTATACCTGCTATCATAGAAATTATGTTGAAGAGTTCAGCTATTTATTCTATTTTAAGTTTTAGGCCTGTTTGCTCCTTTCAAATCTTCCCTTTTCTCTTTTATAACCCGAGTTAATGGTCAATCTTTTGTTTGATTATATTTATCCAGACGTGGGCTACAACATATGGATACTTTTATCCAGCTATTTTGAATGGTAATAGATGCTTAATTCTTCCAAGTGCATTTTAATAGTCATTTGCATTGGAACATAGAACTTAATTAACCTTCATCTTGCTGATAATTTTCATCCATGAATAGCCAAAGCCACTTCATTAATATAAACTACGTTTTGATTATTAAATTAGATATTGCAACCAGTATGCTAGTTGTAGTAATCATTTGACTAGGAATATAATTATTTTACTTGAGGTTTTCACTTTTCACATCTTGGCCTCTANTATTAAATTAGATATTGCAACCAGTATGCTAGTTGTAGTAATCATTTAACTAGGAATATAATTATTTTACTTGAGGTTTTCACTTTTCACATCTTGGCCTCTTCACTCTCATTATATATTTTTTAAAGGGTAAGGTTTGGTTAGGTACTCCCACGACAAGTTAAATAGGAAGTATTCTCACAAAGATGGATGATGTGCTTTGTATTTGTGCTCTATTATTATGAAGCTCAGAAGGAGTTGCATTAGTGAGGTGGGGATCAAGATCTTGATTGTGAAAATGTTGCATTAGTGGGGGTGTTTAAGGTTAATGTGAAATGTGGATCACTTTCTTATTGCTTGTTTCTCATAAAATTTTTGCTTCATTTCTTGATTTGATGGGATGAAAGAAGAGATATTTGTTTCTTAAAGAAACAATAGAGATCTATTAATAATCAGGCTCANGTGGGGGTGTTTAAGGTTAATGTGAAATGTGGATCACTTTCTTATTGCTTGTTTCTCATAAAATTTTTGCTTGATTTCTTGATTTGATGGGATGAAAGAAGAGATATTTGTTTCTTAAAGAAACAATAGAGATCTCTTAATGATCAGGCTCTCTTGTGAGAATAAAATGCGGGAAGAAGAATTTGGAATTAATGAGATTAATGCTTCCTTAATGGGAACGAAGACGCAAAAGAGTAGAAAGAGATTGCAAGTTTTAGATTTCTAGAGGACTATCTGGATGAGAGAAGTTATTTATGGACTAGAGAGAGGTGGAGGGACTAAGTAAAATTTTTAATTTATTTAAAAATAAATTTGATTAAAAAATTACCTGTTAATTCATCATCCTGCAATACCCCTTTTTTATAATAATAAATTTATGAATTAAATATATATAGAAATTTGTTGCAATTCATGTGAAAAATTAATTCTATCTAAATAACTAAACTCAAGATCTTATCTCATCATCTAATTTATATTAAAAATTCAAGTATAAGATAATTTAAAATTAGTGTAATGCCTTCCTAGTTTTAATAAGAATGGCCTAAGAATAAAATTAAACTCATAAATCTATTTGGTTCAATCTAAGGCTTGGTTCTAGCTATGATTTTTTATTTGAGTTTTTATTGCCTTAATTCCTCGTGTTTTAAAAGAACGCCTTCAAAGAGTCCAACTTATGACATTTTTTTCTGTGAGANTTCATGTGAAAAATTAATTCTATCTAAATAACTAAACTCAAGATCTTATCTCATCATCTAATTTATATTAAACATTGAAGTATAAGATAATTTAAAATTAGTATAATGCCTTCAACTTATGACACTTTTTTCTGTGAGGGTGTTAATAAATGTCATGAAACATTAATCATGCACAAACTTGATTTGGAAGATTTGGGTTTGGGTTGACTTGATCAACTTTCGGGTCGGGTTCAGGTTAAATAATTTGATTCATCTACTTTTTGGGTTATTTTCGGGTTGATTCGCTGACCTTATTATGAACCACCAACTCTTAGAATTATTTATATCTAATTTCATTTTTATTACTTTACATTTATTATTTGGTGAGACATTTTTTTTCGTGTATTGATGTATTATATGCTTATTATCTTTTAAATTTGTACTTGCTAATAAATATTTTAAATGCATTGTTTCGGTTTGATTTGGTTAGTCACATCATTGGCAGGTCGGATTTAGATTAAACTCCTCAACCCTTTTAATGGCAAATTTGGGTTGTGTCCAAATTCAACCCGTTAACTTGAACTTGCACCCGACTTTTCTATTTGAGTTGGCACATCTTCATTAGCGTATTATATGTGAACCAGTAGTTATTTGTAAAAGGTTGATTTTTCCACTTTAGAATCAGCTGTTGTAATTTCATTAATAATATTCTTTTCCACATTGTTAATGACATATGATAACAATTAAGAATATACAATAGATGAAACACTACAATTAGTTGTGATAGATTGCACATTATATGAAAGTACCATAAAAATGTACTTATATTTAATACTAGTTCTCATACTTTATCGAGGCAATAATAACTAAACTAATGGCTATATTTGATTTTTAGCATTGCTCACAGTTCATCATTTGAGACAGAAAATGTACTTATATTTAATAATGTACTTATATTTAATACTAGTTTATATGTACTTATATGTACTTATATAAAAATGTACTTATATTTAATACTAGTTTATATTTGATTTTTAGCATTGCTCACAGTTCATCAGTTGAGACAGAAAATGTGTTTAATATGATTATAAAATTTGAGGCTAATTTTTATGTCCTGAATTTTGAAAATATATTTGTTCTACCATCATGAATTGTATTCTTATTATAAAGCTAGGGTTTTCATATCAATTTTTGACAGCATTCATGAGTATACACTGAAGGGGCGCTTGGTAGCGCCTTTTCATAGGATTTATCATCCAATTTATTAAATCCAGACAAATGCTAAAATGCAAGAGTTCTGTGGATTTATGAATTTTTTTGATTTAGGGTCCCAAATTTTACCCTTGATTCAGCTTGAATCCGGATTCACTAAATCCAAGGGTAGGGCGGATTTAAGGGATTCACAAAACCCTACTTAACACTAAATCCTACTCGCAGCCAAACACCTAAATATTATGTTACAATATCCATTGAATTGAATATGTGAAAGGCACTTTTTAGGTAACTAGCAAAAATGTGTTGACCCATGAAACATTAAGAGGGACCTAGATGTGACACCATAAGGTTGCATTTAGTCAAAGGTGCTTTTAGATTTGTCTCTTTGGTACTTGTACGGTCAATAACAAAAGTTTCTTTCTATTGCAAGAAATAGGATTAGACGTTAAGTCAAGTTCAAATATGTTAAACTAGATTCAAACTTGAAATAAACGAGTCCATGCCGACTTGAATTGGTAAAAAAATCTAAATTTATTTCAAGTAAAGCTATAATAAGATTCAAATTTGTGTCAACTCAACATTAGTTCTAATTACTCAAAATTGATTATGTTTAAATAAAAAGCTATAAAAGATGATGCCCTGAGGGAGTTTCAAATCTTCTATCGAATGCAAGTGAGATTAGAATTTTGGATAAGTTAACTGAGTCATTTATTAAACACTCGCACGCACACAAACACATACATACATACACACATACATACCTACGTACACACATACATACATACTGTCCATAAGTCTAAGCTACAACTTGTCTTTGTTGTACTGCATCGTCTACCACTCGCATCTTCTCTTCTATCTTCAGCTCATTGGCTTAGAAAAAAATAATTGTCAAACCTTTATAAAGCCACACCGCTTCTCTTGCATCTTTCTCTCCACCACAGGCTGCATCTCACTACAGGTCGTATTACTTTGTCTCCATTCATCTCTTTCACAATGCATCTCCTACAGGACAACTCCGGTTGCTACTATTCACTACTACCAGTAAGTGCCTCTGGATGCCACTCTAGCCAACCTTTCCCACCACCTTCAGACCTCGTGCATCTCTTGACTCCTATAGGCAAATATCTTTTCATGGTTAAGTTTTGATCATTATTTGCATATAAAAAATCATTTTTTGTTCGTATCTCTTAATTTGAATTATTGCATGGAAGAAAGAATGCTATTGAGGTTTTTTTTTTATGATTATTGTAATCGTTATGTGAAAGTTTTAAAAGAATTTTTTTGATAATATGTAATGTGCGTTCATGTAGTCCATGCGAGTGAACCATGATGTTAACTCTTTTTTATTGAGGTTAGGTGCTTTCCATACCATTTTAAATAGCAAACATATATTGTAATATGTTACATTGTCACCTCTATTGCTAGATGTTGCGTAAAGAATGCTGAGTCTTTCAATCCATAAAAAAATATTTAGTACAAAAATATACAATCTTGACAAAATAGAGTGATAAAAAATGTGTTACATGTATTTTTTGACCAATTAGAGGAGGATCCATCCTCGGTGCATGACATTGAGATTTTATGTGAAAATTTAAAAAAGAAAAAAAAACTCTAATTTACTTTTTGATGATGAAATTTCGAACTTGGATTACTATTGCATGTTAGGTTTGTGACAAAATTTGCGAAGTGGTGGAAGGTGGTATTAGGAAGCTAGCCCGTAAAGGAGTTTTTTTTTTTTGCCACTTGTATTAAGAGTGCTTATTCTATCAATGCATCATTTTCAGATTTAGATTATGATACCGTTCAGCTACAATAGCACTCTCCTGAACATTGGCTTGTGTTTCAGCTAAAAATAAAATAAATTTTTGGGGCATTTACATGCATAGCACACAATTCTTATGCTTTTACAGATCTTGCACCTAAACATTCATATTTACACACATGGCACTCAAATCTTTAATATCACATAAAAAATAGCACTCTTACCACTTTTTTAAAAGTGAAAGACATCTTTTCATGCATAGGTTTAAAGGCTATGTATGTAAATATGAAAGTTTAGGTGTGAGATATGTAAGTATATAAAAATTGTGTGCTATGTATGTAAAATTTTCCCCTAAATTTTAAATTTGTAAATGCATGTTGCTATGTCAGTTCAATTATTTTACATTATGCTTTAACTTTATCTACCAAGGCATCTAATATCTGTTTCAATTGTTTACGTGCAAGCAACATGATGGGCGAGAAATATAATTAAATGATGAGTTTGATGAATGCAAGTTATGCTAATTTTATTTAGATGTTTTTAATGCCAATATGGATTGCAAAATGTTCACAAATTTCTAATTAAGCCGAGCACTTGAATTCGTAGAAGCTTGCAATTTTCTAATTAAATGGGCTGTTTAGCTTTTTGGAATGGATAAGAGAAGTTGCTTTTTTATTTTTCGGAAAGTTTTTTGTTAGGGGTTTGGGGTGATTTTGATTTTGCTTGGGTGAGAGTTTGAGAAGGTTAACATGAAAGAAACATGGTGATGGTGTAGGCATTGACTTTAGAATTTTAATTCTGATATCTAATTGATATAAATCTTGAATTGTTTGTCACTTTTGGGCTTCGCGTTTCTCTTGAAATTTGCTTGATTTATTAGAGAATTAAAAAGATGAAGAAGAGTCTTTGTTTCCTGAAGAAATTGAAGAGCTGAAAAAAATCAACAGATTTTTCAAGAACGAGTTTTCCAGTGAGATGGGAATTTGGACAAGGGGTCAGGAAATTCTTATGCTGCATAATTTGGTTGTGAGAGAACAAATGATGGAAAGTGATTGGGAATCATTTTTTTATGATTGCCATCAGGAGGTTGAGATCGACGGAAATTTCTCTTTTTAACCTATACTATTTGTAAGAACATTCTTTGTCCCTTGTTTATCGTAATTGCAGGGGGATTTACATACATACCACATAATTATTATATATTTACACATCCATCATCTAAATGTGAATATTTAGTTGTTTAACACTTAAAATTTTAACATCATATAAAAAATATTACTATTGCTAATTTTAAAAGTGGAATACACCTTTTTATGCATTTGTTTTGATGTGATTATAATACTAACTAAATATCAAACTTTAAGTGTCAGATGTGTTAATATATAAAATCTGTGTAAGTTTAAATCCCCCATAATAGTATTGCAATTTAAATTAAACCAATCCTATCATATGATTCAAACCTAAATCTTATCCTATCATTGAATTTAAATTGGCAATGATTTCTTTTAAGCTAATGCCTTTTTAATTTTAAATCAAAATAACCTAATAAAATAAATATAGTTAAATTCATGAAATGGTTTGATTTAATTTTGACTTATGTCTAGCCATGATTCTTGATTTAAATCTGTGTTGCATAGGTAGGGATTTATATTTGATATTTTGCATATCAATCAAAACTTTGTTTTCACATGAAATGCAAAGCTTGGCCGACAATATTCTGACCATATTATCCGCCAGCATTTTATATTTTAACTTTTCTTTGAAATAAAATGGCTTTTTGTAAGTCTGTTGTTTTGAGGTAGATGATGTGTGTATTGAAAGGTCTTATTATTTTCTTATATTTTGAAGGGGAAGGAAATAAGCAGCGAAGGCATTGATGAAGTTGTTGCTCCACTCGACGATGCAGAAAGGTCCATAAGAAATCCTCTCGCTGGGAGTACGAGACAGCGGTCTGAATTATCTAATAAGGTTCATGAATGNGTAGATGATGTGTGTATTGAAAGGTCTTATTATTTTCTTATATTTTGAAGGGGAAGGAAATAAGCAGCGAAGACATTGATGAAGTTGTTGCTCCACTCGACGATGCAGAAAGGTCCATAAGAAATCCACTCGCTGGGAGTACGAGACAGCGGTCTGAATTATCTAATAAGGTTCATGAATTTATTTTCTATCCCTTATTTGTATATTTCATTATAACTAAGAATCTGTGGAAAGAAAATTTGAATTAATTTTCATAAACCTGAAGTGCTAAACCCTTTCAATTTCCTTTGAATAATAATAACATTTCAGGATGTTCAACACCCTCAAAAGGAACAACCAAGTGACTTCATTAATGAGCGAAAAGGTTACAAGGATCTAAGAGATCCTAGTTTTTCTTCCCAACTTTTGCGGCAACAAGATGTGGGAGTGGGGAGGATTGGCCGGGTTAAAGATTTAGATGAGATGGGGAGGACTGTCGATCAGATTAGTGAGTC
>JXCR01143798.1:8502-22087 GCA_002079205.1 Phalaenopsis hybrid cultivar | reverse complement strand
AATGGATCTCGCACTGGGTCCTAAAATACTTCACATCTCCCTTCCAAATTTGATTTGCTATTGCGCAAATTAAATCAAGTCATGTTGTGTTGCGTGCACTTTGAAATTTTCTTATGTTAATTTAACACTTTTTTATTAAATAAAGATTTTAAAATACCCATAAATTAAGACCCGCCCGGTCTACAGATCAACCTCTATTTTCAGTGCTTGCACTAAAAATTACGAGGTTTTTGGCCATATATTTAACCCTGAAACTTTCTGTTTTAAAGCCCGCTGCAATGGCTTACCCAACGCTGACCTTTTCCTGCAACCTGCCAACGGCCCACAACGCCCGTAACGTCGCTCCCACCATCAAGTTTGGAGCTGCATTTGAAGACCTCGAGGTCATCCTCGGGAAAGCCCCGTTCGTGGTAATGAAGATCGCAGCTCCAGAAATACAGGAGCCATCTGTGAAATTCAACCTGAACTGCCTTCAAAACTTCCCTTCCTGCAAGAAGGCTAAAGCTAGTGCCGTCGTGGCACCCGCCAAATCTACTAGCCCCGCTGTTGTTAAGGGGAAAGAAGTGATGATTGTTGAAGATCCGATTGAGGGATTGACTGTCCCACCACCCATGTTTGAAATCGGATCAATTTCAAGGACTATATCGCTGACTCAAACTCAAAGGAGGAACCGTAACAGAAAAGTTCGGAAGGCCATCAAAGCACAGGCTCCTGAGAAGACACCCGTTGAGGAGGAGCCTCATCAAGTTGAAGAAGTGTTACTGAAAATTTATCCATTTTTGCGAGGAAGTAGATTCCATCCTCTCACAGATACTGATGGATATGAGAGTATCCAAAGGATTGCTCCCGCATTACCGTCACTTCACGGACATGATGAGGAGGGAAAGAAGTTCACTCCTATCACTCGAGTTAGTGCAGTTTTCAGAAGGCTTGCTACCAAAGAAGGATGTTCAGTGAGCGAGTTAGTTAAACGAGTGGGAAATGCAATTTCTCCTCGCATGAAAAAGGAAATTTTGAAGGGTGTCAAATTCGTCAGACAGTCCCACAAGACAGTTGGAGTGCCACCTACCCGCATCCCCGTTTGGTTCCGTTTGGGGAACAGAATTGATACCACAGTAATTAGTACTGATTATACCACCACCAAGACCGCAGGTCGTTGATCGGTTAAGTCAAGACTGGGTCCGAAGATCTTACCCATCACTCGTCATGAAGATACTCCTACAATCCTAAAGGCAAAGACAAGACAATTTCCTGGCACTGTGGCCGGTCTACACCATGGGGAGCATACTTTCCCTCGGCATACCGATGTTTCTACTAAAATGCTCTATCCTGAAACATCATCATCGAAAAAGAAAAAGGTATGGATACCAAAGGTCGTTGCACCGATACAATCCAATGAGCCTGTAGGACAAGAAATGAAACCAGAATCTGAGATATCAGACATCATTGCGACAATCGCCAGCGAGATGAAGGAACAAGTAGAGGATGTCCATCAGGGTCCTCCAGATC
Source organism: Phalaenopsis hybrid cultivar (assembly GCA_002079205.1). NCBI lineage: Eukaryota > Viridiplantae > Streptophyta > Magnoliopsida > Asparagales > Orchidaceae > Phalaenopsis > Phalaenopsis hybrid cultivar. The sequence continues at coordinate 20,578 of JXCR01143798.1, read as the reverse complement.
ATAAAGCGATCAAGGAATCGATAATTGAGGAAAAATTTAAGAAACTCAGGATTGAAATTTCCAAGTTATCTAGAGAGCACGGAGTTTTCGTCAATAGCGACAACGAAGATTTTGATTACCATGATTATTTGGAGGAAGATTTCATGGATGTCCATGTGATCGAAACTAGAGCCACCACATCTTCGCGTGAGGCTTAACATCACACCGAAGAGAATGTCGTAGATGAGCTGCGTAGGGTTATTCTCTTAAGGAATGAGAAAGTTAGTCTACTGGAAAAAAGAATAGAAGAGATGATTGCAGATACGACCACCATGGGCACCATTCAAGGGCAATCGCAAGTACCGCAATTGGCTTCTCCAGAGATTAGTCCGCCAGAAATCATGCATATTATAGATGAAAGAAGAGAGGCTACTTCAGCAAACAAAGATGATCAACCAAAGAAAGATTCTCCATCTAGTATCATGCCAGAAAAGGAGTTCAAGCAGATGGTTGAACAAGTACGGGACGCCTTGGCCCAATCCAAGGGCGGTGCATCAATTTTGAAGGGTAGACCTTACCCAGAGGAGTTTGATTTCGTGCCTTTTCCCAAGGGTTTTGTGGCCCCAAACTTCAAAATATTCGACGACACTGAAAATCCCAGGCAGCATATAGTGCATTTCCGGGCCAGTTGTGGCAACACAAGGAACAATGAGGCTCTACTCTGCCAGCAGTTCGTCAGCAGCTTGTCAAGAATTGCTTTCAACTGGTACGCTGACCTGCCCAACGGGTCAGTTAAAACATTTTCTGAATTGAAACAGCTATTTGTGAAAAGATTTGTCGGGGCACAACACCATGTGTCCATCGGAGAGCTCATGATGGAAAAGCAAAAGTCCACCGAAACTTTAGTGGATTATATGTTGAGGTGGAGAAACCTTACCATGAAATGTGAACCTCAGCTATAGAAACATCATGCGATTGAAATTCTACCCAAGAGCATTCATGGGCCAGTAGCTTTCATGCTTAAGGGACTCACCATCAAATCTTTCGAGAAGCTACTCAGTAAAGACAGCAATCTTCAAGAGGAAATAAAGCACATGGAGCCACATGAGAAGACTAAGGTGGCCAAAGTGTTCGAAAAGAAATCAGGAGTAGTGGCGACCGTCGACAAAGGAAAGCAGCCGATAAAGATATATGCAGAAGAACATCGCCAATCCTCTCAGAAACAGAATAATCAATCCAGTTGCCTCAAGAAGGAGCACTTCGAATAGGGGATAAAATAATATCCCTGTTGGAGCGACAGAAAGTTGTGTATTCCTTCAAGGATGAAGCTGTACCTAAAATATTCAGGAGTCTGATGAAGAGGCCAGAATTCAAACTACCGGATCCGAAGAAGCCCGAAGAGGTGGATAAGAAGAATGAACCAAATTATTGCTCATACCACCGATTGCTTGGGCACACTATTGAAAAGTGCTTCGTCTTTAAAGACTGGCTCGAGAAGAACCTCAAAGAAAAGAATATAATGATCCTGAAGGAGTATCTGAGAGAACCTGAAAAGGGTTCCATAAACATGATATTGGCCGAGCCAATCTTCCCAGTCAATCCGTATATTAGAACAGATGGATGGAGTACAACTTGGGATGAACTCAAGAGGGTCCTTAATCAAATACAGAATCCATCAAAACAAGCTTCAACAAACACTGAAGAAGGATGGAATGAAGTTTGGAGCAGATCATCCAAGAAGATATTGAACAAGATCCAGTTTGCATCAAAATAAGTCTCCATTCAAAGTCCGCAGCATACCAAGCCCGAGATGAAAGTTTCGTCAGGAGATCCGTCATCGTCAAGGACAAAGAACAAGAAGAATTAAAGTGTCACTGCAAAGATTGATAGCATGGGGGGTAGGATAGGGGCTTCTTCTACTAGATTGGTTGTCTCAGATTCGGGGAAGAAAATCCTCGAACCCCTGACTTTGTATGATTATCTTTTTGTCCCTTTGGAGTCTTATCAATATAATGATTGTGATTTTGGCTACATTTTAACTGTTTTTGGTGATAACGTAACTGATTACGACTGATCTAGCTTTGAGCTTGATCCCCAAAATGATCCTCAAATCGTACTCGAGTCCGATGAACTCGTTGTCAAGTCTAAAGAAGACATCAATAATACCGCTTATGACAGCACCGATAACGAAGAGCCAACCCTCAAGCATCATGGTACACCACTTACCATCAACTTAGATCTTTCCAACGAAGAGTAAAAGACACCGTAAGTTTCAAGAATGATATCTCAAGAAGAAGAAATCACGGAAGTTAACTTAAGAAGCGGAAAAGTGTTACCACCAAGAACAGCTCCAACAGACAAAGGTAAAGAGATAATGACTCAAGAAGAGATACCCTCACCTCCGCCAGTGGAAGAGCCGCATGATCAAGATAAAATTGGAGGATCATACAAAGTAGACTACAACGTGCTAGCTCATCTTAGGAAGTTTCCCACCCGATTAAGCATCCACGATGCTCTGATCCTGTCAAAGGAGATGAGAGAATCTCTGGTTACAGCTTTGCTTGACCCAAAAATTTGCTTAGCTCAGTTGGCCAGCACATCCTCGGATGAAGTTTGCTCATTGAAAGAACAACCCGGGGTAACCTTCACAGATGAAGACTTGCTGCTCGGTACCACCGACCACAACCATCCACTCTACATCTCCGTCAACATCGGCAGATTTGTGTTATCCAGAGTTTTAGTGGATCCTGGAGCATCTCTTAACTTGATGAGCCTACGGACATTAGCCTAGTTGGATATTGAAGCTCAAGAGCTTACGGCCGATAAGATGATGTTAAGAGGATTCAATCAAAAGGGAGAAAGAGCCCTCAGATCAATTACGTTACTTAAGAAGGTTGGAGAACTCGTGATAACCGCTAAATTTCATATCATTGACGCCGAGACCTCTTTTAACGCTCTACTGGGTCGACCATGGATTCATGAGCACAATATCGTTCCATAACCTCTACATCGTGCATCAAATACCGCAAAGATGGTCAAGAAAATTGCATCAAGGGAGACCTACAACCATTTTCAGTGTATGAAGTTGGTATCTATGAAGATGCTGCCTACTACACGCCTCCAAAGAAGACTGTCTTCTCACGCAAGATTCTGACAAACAAAGATGAAGATTTAGAAGAATCACAAAAAAGATGTCATTCAACTCCGCTTCAGCAATCTTCCACCACTCCTTTACAAAGAGATGGTGAAAGGCCTTTTAGTTCGCGCATCTGAGGTCGAGGCCGGGAACGTGGACGAGGAAGGATCAATTTAATTATTGAATGGACTAGGCCAACTATCAACATTGGTGATGAATACAGTTCTGAGGATGAAACAATGATGACAAGACGGAAAAGACCTCAGTACGAGATATCTCTAGAAGATACAGAAAAGAATGAATATGAAACAATATATGATCAGATAAACCACTATGTGAATGCTATGACCCTCACTCCAATTCTCCTTCAAAAGGTCGAGAGTTTAGAGGTCAAGGAAGTCTGTAGTGTTGGTTCAAAGTCGATGAAATTTTACCGTTCTTCTACCTCTACTGAGATTGAAAAACACATAAATTTGGATGTTGATTCTAATGAATTAATGGAATTGCCTTTTAGTTACTTCTTGCCTTGTGTTCAAATGTTAATTCAACAGGGACACTTACCAAAACAAATGCCAAAAGATAAATTTCAACTTTTTAAGAACTTATGGAATGGTAAAAGTCAAACTCCAAACTCTAAAGAGGGCCTTGAATTTGGTACCGTCGGACCAGTCGATGATTCTGAGTTTTACATGGTTGTTACTGGTGAATCAGAAGAGGATTGCCTCGATATAGAGGATGACTCTACTAATCAACCAATAGAAGATGCTCTGCCAGAGTTTAGGAAGAAATTAAATCCACTATTGATGAATTGAAAGAGATTAACCTCGAGACTGAAGAACGACCCCGACCTACATTTATAAGTTCTTTACTCAATGACAAAGAATCTGCAAAATTGATCAAACTATTAACTGAATTCAAAGACTGTTTTGCATGGAGCTATGATGAAATGTCAGGACTATCAACAGAGGTTGCAGTTCATAAACTCGGGGTGGACAAGAATATAACCCTAGTAAAACAAGCTCCAAGGAGAATGCACATTGTACCTGTCAAGAAGAAATTGATAGACGCCAAGTCATCACCGAGGTAAAGAAATTGATAGACACCAACTTTGTTAAAGAAGAGCAATTCCCCAAGTGGTTAGCCAACATTGTACCTGTCAAGAAGAAAAATGGACAGATCCGTGTTTGTGTTGACTTCAGAGATTTGAACAAGGCATGTCTGAAAGACGAGTTTCCACTACCTATACCGGAGATGATGGTGGATATTGCTTCAACACATGAAATTCTCTCCTTCATGGACGGATCGTTGGGACACAACCAAATCAAGATGGCTCCCGAGGATGCATAACTTACAGCCTTCAGAACACCGATTGGACTTTTCTGCTACACAATGATTTCGTTCGGCCTAAAGAATGTCGGAGCAACATATTAGCGTGCAATGATGAAGATTTTTGACGACCTCATTCACAATCAAGTAGAATGCTACGTGGATGATTTGGTCATCAAAAGTAAACGGAAAATAGATCATTTGTATGATTTGAGGATCGTGTTTGAAATGCCACGACGATATGAATGAATCCCTTAAAGTGCGCCTTTGGCGTTACCTCCGGGAAATTTCTAGGATTCGTTGTCCGTCATCAGGGAATCAGATCGACCCGGAGAAGATTAAAGCTATCTTGAAAATGCCTCCCCATAAAACCTTGAAACAACTACGTTCCTTCCAGGGGAAGTTGGCATATCTGAGACGCTTTATTTCTAATCTCTCAGGTAGGTGTCAGCCATTCTCGGTATTAATTAAAAAGAACACCAAATTTATTTGGGAAGAGAAATGTCAGCGGGCTTTCGAGGACGTTAAACAATATTTAATGACACCTCCTATCTTGGCAGCCCCTATCCCAGCGAAACCTTTGATACTTTATACCGCGGCCTTAGATGACTCTCTCGGAGCCCTCTTAGCCCAAGTCAATGATGAGGGTAAAGAAAATGTACTCTACTACTTGAGTCGTCGTCTAATACCTATGGAGATAAGGTATCCACCTATTGAGAAGCAATGTCAGGCGTTAATTTTTGCTGCCCAAAAGCTTAGACATTACATACTTTCTCATAAGATTACCCTAATCTCGAAAGTTAATTCATTGCAATATCTGATGACTCGACCAACACTCTTCGGATGTTTGGCGATGTGGTCGATGATTTTATTGCAATTTGATATAACTTTTGTGCCCCTCCATGCTATCAAGGGACATATACTAGCAGACTTTCTCGCTGCACACCCACTGTCACCTGGGTCCTCTCTCAATGATGAGTTACCAGACGAGCAAATACTACAAATGGAATTCTCCAGTGCACAATGCTGGGGATGTACTTTGATGGTGCTTCATCAGCCAGAAAAGACAAAGGATCAGGCACAGTTATACCAGGCAAAGCAAGGATTGGTTTGATCTTTATGACGCCAGATAAGGGTACGTTGAAGTTCTCATACCATCTGACAGAGTCGTGCACCAACAATGAAGCAGAATACGAAGCTTTAATCACCGGGTTGGAAATGGCAATCTCAATGGATATAACAAACATTGTCATCTATGGCGACTCCCAACTCGTCATTCAGCAGGTCTCTGGATAATACAAAATTTTGAAACCAAGATTAGCATAATACCATCAGTACACGATGAAGCTCCTGGAGCAGATTTCAGATGTGACTTTATACGAGATTTCTAGGGGAGATAATGCCCATGCCGACCCTCTAGCAAAACTTGCTAAGGAAATGGTGTGTTCCCCAAAGGATTCCATTGAAGTCACAGTGCAAGGAAGACGAGACTTGTCTCGGATCAACTTTGAAACTCTACACAAGCTTGGAAAAGAACAAACAATAAATACAGTTGCAGATATCAACGAAGATTGGCGCAAGCCATTAATAGAATATTTGCATACTTGAAAACTGCCAGAAGACAAGTCTGAGGCACACCACATCACAAGAAGGGCCATGTCGTACGCCCTGATGGGAAATGTTCTCTACAGAAGATCGTTCGACCAGATGTGGCTACGGTGTTTAAGCAAAGCCGAGGCATAGAATATTGTCAGAGAAGAACATGCCGGATTATGTGGCGCACATTGATCAGTGGAAAATATGTTGAGATTTTCATACTTATTTCATATTATTTTTGATGATATTGTACTTTCAAGAAATTTATTTTTGATGTTTTTTTGCAGAAATGATGAATTAGGGTCATTGGAGCAAAAAGATGCAAAAAGGAGCGAATTTGGAGCTAAAAAGACCAAAATGTGAAGAATTGAACTAGGGCGTCGGCGGTGCCATCAACCCCGCCGACGGTGAGATTTTCCCGAGACTCCAAAATTAATTTATTAAGAAGGTCCGCCTATGGTGCCATCGAGGCCGCCGACGGCGAGCTCGGCGGTTATGCCCAATCAGGCTTTGGATAAGGCCAAATTTTGAAGGGATGCTTAGGCAACTCTTGGAAAAGCTCATCCACAACATTAAAAGAATGTTTTTGCCAAAAATTGGAGGGGCCTAAAGGAGTCTAGAGTTCCTAGAGGTTAGAANCTTCTTATCCTCCAGGATTTAACAATAACACTCAAATTAAGGAGAAGAAGTTGTCTATGGAAGAGGTGATATTCAAAATTAAACAGTAACACTCAAATTAAGGAAAAGAAGTTGTCTATGGAAGAGCTGATATTAAACATGTCAAGGAAATCAATTACAAATTCAAGGAAATCAATTACAAAATCAAGGAACTGCTATTAAGAACACTCAAATTAAGGAGAAGAAGTTGTCTATGGAAGAACTGATATTAAACATGGGTCAACAGTTATAGAATCAAGCAATTACAGATTCAAGGAAATCAATTACAACATCAAGGAACTGCTATTAAGAATATTGAAAAACAATTACAAATTCAAGAGCTGATATTAAACATGGGTCAACAATTACAGAATCAAGGAAATCAATTACAAATTCATGAAATTACAAAATCAAGGAACTGCTATTAAGAATATTGAGAACCAATTAGGGCATATTGCTACTTTACTTAGTTACAAAATCAAGGAACTGCTATTAAGAATATTGAAAATCAATTAGGGCATATCGCTACTGCACCAAGGAACTGCTATTAAGAATATTGAAAACTAATTAGGGCATATCGCTACTGCGCTTAGTAATCAAACATTAGGAACTTTTTCTTATACTGTGGAACCAAATCCTAAAGATCAAGGGAAAGAACAAATCAAAGCGATACAATTATGAAGTGGAAAAGAATTGGAGACAAGAGTACAAAAAGAAATGGAAACTGAAAAATAGAAATTGAAAACTGAAAAAAAAAGGATCATGAGTACCCAGATTTAGAGTATCCATTTACACCAATGAAAATTACTGTGGAGAAAACTCCACGACCNCCAATCAGGCTTTGGATAAGGCCAAATTTTGAAGGGATGCTTAGGCAACTCTTGGAAAAGCTCATCCACAACATTAAAAGAATGTTTTTGCCAAAAATTGGAGGGGCCTAAAGGAGTCTAGAGTTCCTAGAGGTTAGAAAGGGTCCATTAGTGTTTGCTAGAGTGTAAAACATGTGAGGAATTCTTTGAGAGATTGTAAGAGTGGAAGGAAAGTGAGAGATTTCTTCCTCCTTGCTGCTTAAAAATGGAATTCTATGTGTTGTAAAGAAAGGAAGAGATTCAAAGGAACTTCGAGGAGTTTTCCTGAGGAGAAATTAGAGATAAGTTTATTTATTAATGTAGTTTGTATGGCTTTAATTTTATATATGAATTTTGAGTTTTGTTGTGTTTTCCCCATGAGATCTGAGTAGTTTTCTCTTTCTTTCTCCTTATCTTNGAACATGGGAGCTCTGAAGTGAGAGCTGGTATCCTCTCAGCCTAGCCGCAGATTCAGTAAACAAGCATTGGATTAGTTCATGTTCTTTATGTTAAAGGGTAAAGAATAGGTATGCTCCTATTTGGCACAATACAATTTGAACTGATTCACTTTATTCGCCTAGCTGCAGAATCAGTAACCAAGCATAGGATTGTTCAATGTTTGTTATGCCTGGACCGATGCAGATTCAGTAAACAAGCGTAGGATTAATCAATGTTCTTTATGCCTGGACCAAAGGGTAACACGCAGATTCAGTAAACAAGTGTAGGATTAGTCAATGTTTTTTATGCCTGGACCAAAGGGTAAAGAATAGTCAGTAAACAAGCGTAGGATTAGTCAATGTTCTTTATGTCAGGACCAAAGGGTAAAGAATAGGTGCCTATTTGGCACAATATAATTTGAACCAATTCACTTTATCCATTCACTATAATTTCTTGACAGGGAGAAACTATTGGCACAATATAAATTGAACTAATTCATTTTATCCATTCACTATAATTTCTTGACAATAATATAAATTGAACTAATTCATTTTATCCATTCACTATAATTTCTTGACAAAGAGAAGGATGCTTTCTTATATATCATTTGGCACAATATAATTTGAACTGATTCACTTTATCCATTCACTATAATTTCTTGACAAGGTGTAGGATTAGTCAATGTTCTTTATGCTTGGACCAAAGGGTAAAGAATATTTAGCCGCAGAATCAGTAACCAAGCATAGGATTAGTCAATGTTCTTTATGCCTGGACCAAATGATTAGTCAATGTTTTTTATGCCCGGACCAAAGGGTAAAGAATAGGTATGCTCCTATTTGGCGCAATATAATTTGAACTGATTCACTTTATCCATTCACTATAATTTCTTGACAAGGAGAATGATTCTATTAGAACTGATTCACTTATCCATTCACTATAATTTCTTGACAAGGAGAAGGATGATTTCTTATATATTGAATATCACAGTCCATTCACTATAATTTCTTGACAAGGAGAAGGATGTTTTCTTATATATTGAATATCACATTAAAAACCTCAATCCATTCAATATAATTTCTTGACAAGGAGAAGGATGCTTTCTTAGATATTGAATATCACAAATTAAACCTCCATTCACTATAATTTCTTGACAAGGAGAATGATGTTTTCTTATATATTGAATATCACATTTGAACTTCACTATAATTTCTTGACAAGGAGAAAGATGCTTTCTTATATATTGAATATCACATTAAAAACCTCATTAGCTATAATTTCTTGACAAGGAGAATGATGTTTTTTCGTATTGAACTCACATTAGATCATTTCACTATAATTTCTTGACAAGGAGAAGGATGCAAATTGAACTGATTCACTTTATCAATTCACTATAATTTCTTGACAAAGAGAATGATGTTTTCAGTGTATTATTGAATATCACATTTAAATCTTCATTAGTATCATTAGTTATTTAATAGTTATTAAAATTACGTAATTATTTCAATTGTCTATTATTGATAGATAAGCAAATTGAACTTCGTTGTTGTGATTAAAGTATTACTTTCCTAAAATCTTAGTTCATAGTTCTGAACTTACTCCCTGTGGGATCATATCTAAGACTTCATTAGAGACCTATATTACTTGAGCGATATGTATACTTGTGTTGATAAGTGTGGCTTTACAATTATTGAATATTTATTTCGTCAATATTTATCAAATCTATAACTATTATTAAGGATTTGGTACAGTTGCTGAGGAAGTAAATCTTTTAGCAGCAGTATTAAATACTTATATTTTTAAGCATATATAAACTCGCGGTCAAATTTTTGGCGTCGTTGTCGGGGAGTGAGTAACGGAAAAATTAGGATTATTAGAAAATTTTTACTTGAATTGCAACTTATTTTTTTATTTAGTTAATTATATTATTGTGTTCTGATTTCAAATTGTATGTGTAAATTTGGATCCAAAAATCTTATACCCTATGATTCAAAATTAGAACGTACTGTTAGAAAGATTAGAAGATTGAGAAGAGAACCTAGAAATTCTGACACAATGGAAAACAATATGAACAATCAAGAAATAGAGAATGAACACCAACCTAGACCCCTACGAGATTATGCAAATTCTACAGCAGATGAAATTCACTTATCTATCAAAAATCCTGATGTAGCTGCTAATTCATTTGAGCTTAAACCTGTTATTATTCAAATGATACAAAACAATCAATTCGGAAGTACACCAAATGAAGATCCTAACCTACACCTCGCTAGTTTTTTAGAACTGTGTGCTACTTTTAAATATGAGAGAGTCTCGAACGATGCCATTAGACTTAGACTTTTTCCTTTTTCACTTAGGGATAAGGCTAAGATGTGGTTAAATTTGTTAACACCTTAGACTTAGACTTTTTCCTTTTTCACTGAGGGATAAAGCTAAGTTGTGGTTAAACTCGTTAGTAGTCTTAGACTTTTTCCTTTTTCACTGAGGGATAAGGCTAAGATGTGGTTAAATTTGTTAGCAAAGACTTAGACTTTTTCCTTTTTCACTGAGGGATAAGGCTAAGATGTGGTTAAACTCGTTAGCTCCTACTTAGACTTTTTCCTTTTTCATTGAGGGATAAGGCTAAGATGTGGTTAAATTTGTTAGCACTATCACTGAGGAGATAAGGAGTCTCAAACGATGCTGTTAGACTTAGACTTTTTCCTTTTTCACTGAGGGATAAGGCTAAGCTATTAGCACCAGAATCTATTAGAACTTGGGGAGAACTTTCACAGAAATTTCTATCCAAATATTTTCTTAGACTTATGCTTTTTCCTTTTTCACTGAGGGATAAGGCTAAGATGTGGTTAAATTTGTTAGTAGTCTTAGACTTTTTCCTTTTTCACTGAGGGATAAGGCTAAGATGTGGTTAAATTTGTTAGCAAAGACTTAGACTTTTTCCTTTTTCACTGAGGGATAAGGCTAAGATGTGGTTAAACTCGTTAGCTCCTAGTTAGACTTTTTCCTTTTTCACTTAGGGATAAGACTAAGATGTGGTTAAATTTGTTAGCACATGTTAGACTTTTTCCTTTTTCACTGAGGGATAAGTCTAAGATGTGGTTAAACTCGTTAGCACCTGGATCTATTAGAACTTGAGGAGAACTTTCACAGAAATTTCTATCTAAATATTTCCCTCCATCCAAAACTACTAGAACTTGGGGAGAACTTTCACAAAAATTTCTATCCAAATATTTCCCTCCATCCAAAACTATTAAGAACTTGGGGAGAACTTTCACAGAAATTTCTATCCAAATATTTCCCTCCATCCAAAACTGCTGAACTTAGAAATGACATAACATCAAACTTGGGGAGAACTGTTACAGAAATTTCTATCCAAATATTTCCCTCCATCCAAAACTGCTAGAGGGGAGAACTGTCACAGAAATTTCTATCCAAATATTTCCCTCCATCCAAAACTGCTAAACTAAAAATGACCTTTCACAGAAATTTCTATCCAAATATTTCCCTCCATCCAAAACTGCTAAACTTAGAAATAACATAACATCACAGAAATTTCTATCCAAATATTTCCCTCCATCCAAAACTGCTAAACTTAGAAATGACATAACGTCGTTCTGTCAAATTGATGAAGAGTTAATATATGAAGCTTGGGAGAGATTTAAAGATCTTCTTAGGAAAAGCCCTCATCATTCGAAGAGTCGATATATGAAGCTTGGGAAAGATTTAAAGATCTTTTTAGGAAGTGCCCTCATCATTTGTCCCAGATTGGTTGATAATTTAAACTTTTTACAATGGATTAGTGGATCTCTTAGATCGATTATAGATTGGTTGATAATTCAAACTTTTTATAATGGATTAGTGGGATCACTTAGATCGATTATAGATATAGTTGTTAAATTCAAACTTTTTACAATGGATTAGTGGGATCTCTTAGATCGATTATAGATGTTGCGGCTGGTGATTTGTTAATGTCAAAACCTTTTAATGTGGCTTATTCATTAATAGAAGAGATGGCTACCAACAGTTTTCAATGGCCCTCTGAATGGGTAAATCGTAAAAGAGTAGCTAGTATCCATGATTCTGATGCAATATCTATGTT
>JXCR01143797.1:142923-166992 GCA_002079205.1 Phalaenopsis hybrid cultivar | reverse complement strand
AAGAGTGGAGGGAAAGTGAGAGATTTCTTCCTCCTTGCCACTTCGAAGAAGAATTCTATGTGCTGTCAAGAAAGGAAGAGATTCAGAGGAACTTCGAGGAGTTTTCTTGGGGAGGAGTTAGAGATAAGTTTTATTTACTTGTTGTACTTTGTATGACTTTCCTTTTATATATGAATTTTGAGCTTTCTTGTGTCTTCCCCATGAGTTCTTAGTAGTTTTCTCTGTATTTCTCCTTGTCTTGGGATTTATGAAATGTTGATTTGAATTGGTTGAGCCATCAAAATGTTAAGGAAGTTCTGATGTTCTTTTCACTTCTATCTTAATTTACTTTTAATCTCACCAATTGATTTGTTAAAATATGTTGAGTTTTATAACTAAAGTGAATATTACATCCAAGATTGAGGGAGGTCAAAACCCTTGGAAATTGGGTGAAAATAAATTGGGAAAGACAATTATCGGGTGTAGAATTGGAGGTTTTAGAGTGACAGACTAAAATCCTGAATTCGGTCCTATTATTTGGTTGTTGAAGTGTAGATGTTAGCCCTTAGGCGAGGGGAACGTGCGAGCTCTGAAGTGAGAGCCCGTATCCTCCCAGCTTAGCCGTAGATTCAGAAATAAAGCATAGGATTAATAATTTTTCTTTATGCCTGGACCAAAGGGTAAAGAATAGGTATGCTCCTATTTGGCACAATATAATTTTAACCTATGCCTGGACCAAAGGGTAAAGAATAGGTATGCTCCTATTTGACACAATATAATTTGAACTGACCTGGACCAAAGGGTAAAGAATATGTATGCTCCTATTTGGCACAATATAAATTGAACTAATTTAAAGGGTAAAGAATAGGTATGCTCCTATTTGGCACAATACAATTTGAACTGATTCACTTTATTCGCCTAGCTGCAGAATCAGTAACCAAGCATAGGATTGTTCAATGTTTGTTATGCCTGGACCGATGCAGATTCAGTAAACAAGCGTAGGATTAATCAATGTTCTTTATGCCTGGACCAAAGGGTAACACGCAGATTCAGTAAACAAGTGTAGGATTAGTCAATGTTTTTTATGCCTGGACCAAAGGGTAAAGAATAGTCAGTAAACAAGCGTAGGATTAGTCAATGTTCTTTATGTCAGGACCAAAGGGTAAAGAATAGGTGCCTATTTGGCACAATATAATTTGAACCAATTCACTTTATCCATTCACTATAATTTCTTGACAGGGAGAAACTATTGGCACAATATAAATTGAACTAATTCATTTTATCCATTCACTATAATTTCTTGACAATAATATAAATTGAACTAATTCATTTTATCCATTCACTATAATTTCTTGACAAAGAGAAGGATGCTTTCTTATATATCATTTGGCACAATATAATTTGAACTGATTCACTTTATCCATTCACTATAATTTCTTGACAAGGTGTAGGATTAGTCAATGTTCTTTATGCTTGGACCAAAGGGTAAAGAATATTGATAGGATTAGTCAATGTTCTTTATGCTTGGACCAAAGGGTAAAGAATATTTAGCCGCAGAATCAGTAACCAAGCATAGGATTAGTCAATGTTCTTTATGCCTGGACCAAATGATTAGTCAATGTTTTTTATGCCCGGACCAAAGGGTAAAGAATAGGTATGCTCCTATTTGGCGCAATATAATTTGAACTGATTCACTTTATCCATTCACTATAATTTCTTGACAAGGAGAATGATTCAATACAATTTGAACTGATTCACTTTATCCATTCACTATAATTTCTTGACAAGGAGAAAGATGCTTTCTTATATATTGAATTTCACATTAAAAATATTGTTAGTATAATTANTATTGAATTTCACATTAAAAATATTGTTAGTATAATTAGTTATTTAAGAGTTATTAAAATAACATATTTATTTCAATTGCCTATTAGTGACAGATAAGCAATTTAAATTATATTGTTGTGATTAAGTATTAATTTTCTAAAATCTTAGTTTGTAGATCTAATATTACTCCCTGTAGGATCGATATTTAGGACTCCATTAGAGCCCTATATTACTTGAGCGATATGTATAATTGCATTGATAAGTGTGACTTTATCATTATTGAATATTATATATATACAACTTTATTGAATCTATAACTGTTGTTAAGTTTTTGGTGTCATTGCTGAGGAATTAAATCTTTTAGCAGCAGTATTAATCACTTATATTTTTAAGCATATATAAAGTCGCTATCAAGTTTTTGGAGCCGTTACCGGGGAGTAAACAAGAATCGTAATTAGAGTAACACACAAATTAGGATTATTAGAAAATATTTAGTTAATTATTTTTCTGTGTACTGATTTCAATTGTATGCATAAATTTGGACCTGAAAATCTTATACCATACGATTCAGAATTAGAACGCACTATTGGAAAAATTAGAAGAATGAGAGGAGAATCTCAAAATTCTGACACAATGGAAAATAACCTGAACAATCAAGGAGTAGAAGGTGAACACCAACCTAGACCCCTACGAGATTATGCAAATCCTACAACAGATGAATTCACTTATCTATCCAAAATTCTGATGTAGCTGCTAATTCATTTGAGCTTAAACCTGTTATTATCCAAATGGTACAAGAAAATCGATTCGGAGGTACACTAAATGAAGATCCTAGTTCACACCTCATTAGTTTTTTAGAAATGTTTGCTACCTTTAAATATGACAGAGTTTCAAACGAAGCTGTTAGACTTAGACCTTTTCCTTTTTCACTTAGGGATAAGGCTAAGATGTGGTTAAATTTGTTAGCACATGGATCTATTAGAACTTGGAGAGAACTTCCACTGAAATTTCTATCCATATATTTCCCTTCATCCAAAACTGCTAAACTTAGAAATGATAACATCGTTCTGTCAGATTGATGGAGAGTCAATATATGAAGCTTGGGAGAGATTTAAAGATCCAACTTTCACAGAAATTTCTATCCAAATATTTCCCTCCATCCGAAACTGCTAAACTTAGAAATGACATAACATCACTTTCACAGAAATTTATATCCAAATATTTCCCTCCACCCAAAACTGCTAAACTTAGAAATGACATAACATCGTTCTGTCAGATTGATGGAGAGTCGATATATGAAGCTTGGGAGAGATTTAAAGATCTTCTTAGGAAGCTCCCTCATCATTCGTTACCAGATTGGTTGATAATTCAAAATTTTTATAAAGGATTAGTGGGATCACTTAGATCGATTATAGACCCTGCGAGTGGTGGTTCTTTAATGTCAAAACCTTTTGATGAGGCTTATTCATTAATAGAAGAGATGACTACCAACAATTTTCAATACCCCTTTGAAAGGGTAAAGCCTAAAAGAGTAGCTAGTATCCATGATTCTGATGCAATATCTATATTAGCTTCGCAGATTGCTGCAATATCAAAGAAATTAGATCACTATGGAATGAATTATTCTCCAACACCTACTATGATGGAAGAGAATTTATCTAGGCAATTTGTGGATGTTCAACTTTTGTATGAGACTTTAAATACTATCAATATACCCAACAATCCTTATTAAAACTATTATAACCCAGATTGGAAGAATCGTCCAAATTTTAATTGGAATAACAAATCTTTTACAAATCAACAATAGGCGAACAACCTAGTGAACCCATTAGGAAATTCATCCAACCAAGAAAATATTAATTATAGACCTTCTTATTCTCCAGGATTTAAAAGTAACACTCAAATTAAGGAAAAGAAATTGTCTATGGAAGAGATGATATTAAACATGGGTCAATAATTACAAAATCAAGGAAATCAATTAGAAATTCAAGGAAATCAATTACAAAATAAAGGAACTACTATTAAGAATATTAAAAATCAATTAGGGATATCACTACTGCTCTTAGTAACCGAATATTGGGAACTTCTCCTAGTACTGTGGAACCAAATCCTAAAGATGAAGGAAAAGAACAAATAAAATCAATACAATTACGAAGTGGAAAAGAATTGGAAATAAGAGTACAGAAAGAAACGAAAAACTGAAAAAGAAAAAAGTGGATACAGTAAAAGAAAAGGATCATGAATACACAAAATTGGAGTATCCATTTACACCAATGAAAGTTACCGTGGAAAAACCTCCACCACCATTTCCTCAAAGACTGAAGCATCCTTTTACACCAATGAAAATTATTGTGGAAAAACCTCCACCACCGTTTCCTCAAAGATTGAAGTAAAATAAAGAGAATAAACACACCAATGAAAATTACTGTGGAGAAACCTCCACCACCGTTTCCTCAAAGATTGAAGCAACACATCAGAATAAATAATTTTCCAAATTTTTAAAAATTCTTAAGAAGTTAACAGTAAATATTCCCTTCGTAGAAGCTTTAGAGCAAATGCCCAATTATGTGAAATTTATGAAAGATATACTGATATTCCCTTCGTAGAAGCTTTAGAGCAAATGCCTAATTATGTGAAATTTATGAAAGATATTTTGAGGAGAAACCTCCACCACTGTTTCCTCAAAGATTGAAGCAACACAAATAGAATAAATAATTTTCTTTTTAGAAATTCTTAAGAAGTTAACGGTAAATATTCCCTTCGTAGAAGCTTTAGAGCAAATGATTTAGAAATTCTTAAGAAATTAACGGTAAATATTCCCTTCGTAGAAGCTTTAGAGCAAATGCTCATGTGAAATTCATAAAAGATATTATGAACAAGAAAAAAAAAGTTCACTGATAATGAAACTGTTGCATTTAGCAAAGAGTGTAGTGCAATTATTCAGAAAAAACTTCCAGAAAAATTAAAAGATTTTGGTAGTTTCACTATACCGTGTGCTATCGGTGAAAAATTTTATGGAAGAGCTTTATGTGATTTGGGAGCCAGCATTAATCTTATGCCTCTATCAATTTTCAAAAGATTAGGATTAGGAGAAGTCTCACCTACTTCTGTAACTCTTCAGTTAGCGGATCGTTCAGTTACTTATCCTTGGGAGTTATAGAAGATGTGTTAGTAAAAGTGGATAAATTTATCTTTCCTGTGGATTTCATTGCTTTATAGAAGATGTGTTAGTAAAAGTGGACAAATTTATCTTTCCTGTGGATTTCATTATTTTAGATATGGAGGAAGAGAAGATGTGTTAGTAAAAGTGGACAAATTTATCTTTCCTGTGGATTTCATTGTTTTAGATAATGAGGAATGTAACTCTACAGTTAGCGAATCGTTCAATTACATATCCTAAGGGAGTTATAGAAGATGTGTTAAAGTTGATAAATTTATCTTTCCTGTGGATTTCATTATTTTAGATATGGAGGAAGATAAAGAAAAACCTATCATTTTAGGGAGACTATTTTTAGCTACTGGAAAAGCTATGATAGATANAAAAGGAAGTTCACTGATAATGAAATTGTTGCACTTAGCAAAGAGTGTAGTGCAATTATTCAGAAAAAGCTTATTAAAAAATTAAAAGATCCAGGTAGTTTCACTATACCGTGTGCTAACGGTGAAAAATTTTAAGGAAGAGCTTTATGTGATTTGGAAGAACATTAATCTTATGCCTCTATCAATTTTCAAAAGAATTAGAGCTTTATGTGATTTGGGAGCCAGCATTAATCTTATGCCTCTATCAATTTTCAAAAGATTAGATTGGAGAAGTCTCACCTACTTTTGTAACTCTACAGTTAGCGGATCGTTCAGTTACATATCCTAAAGGAGTTATAGAAGAATGGAAGAGCTTTATGTGATTTGGGAGACAGCATTAATCTTATGCCTCTATCAATTTTCAAAAGATTAGGATTAAGACGGCATTAATCTTATGCCTCTATCAATTTTCAAAAGATTAGGATTAGGAGAAGTCTCACCTACTGAGTCAGCATTAATCTTATGCCTCTATCAATTTTCAAAAGATTAGGATTAGAAGAAGTCTCACGTACTTTTGTTATTCTTATGCCTCTATCAATTTTCAAAAGATTAGGATTAGGAGAAGTCTCACCTACTTCTGTAATTCTTCAGTTAGCGGATCGTTCAGTTACATATCCTAAGGGAGTTATAGAAGATGTGTTAGTAAGACTACAGTTAGCAGATCGTTCAGTTACATATCCTAAGGGAGTTATAGAAGATGTGTTAGTAAATAAATCTTATGTCTCTATCAATTTTCAAAACATTAGGATTAGGAGAAGTCTCACCTACTTCTGTAACTCTTTGTTAGTGTATCAATTTTCAAATGATTAGGATTAGGAGAAGTCTCACCTACTTCTGTAACTCTTCAGTTAGCAAATCGTTCAGTTACATATCCTAAGGGAGTTATAGAAGATGTGTTAGTAAAAGTTGGTAAATTTATCTTTCGTGTGGATTTCATTGTTTTAGGTATGGAGGAAGATAAGGAAATATGTATCATTTTAGGGAGACCGTTTTTAGCTACTGGTAAAGCTATGATAGATGTTCAAAAAGGAGAATTAACTATGAGAGTTCACGATCAAGAAGTGACTTTTAACATTGTAAAATCTATGAAATACACTACTGTTTAGAGAGATAATGAATGTTTTCACATGGAAATTAGTGAACATCTATTGAATGAGCATTTTAAAGAACAATTTGAAGAGAAAGAACAATTTGAAGATATTGATGAAGTTATTTTGGACAAAATAAAAAATGAAGAATTATATTATGTTCAGGGAAGATTTGAGATGTTGGATATTACATAAAATGCTGATAAGAATCTAGTTCATTGTGTTCCTAAGAAAGGAGTAGTGTCTGTTGAAACAAAAGAGAATAATGAATTAATATCGATCAGATAAGTTACTGGGTGGCGTATTTGCATTTATTATAGAAAATTAAACACTGCCACTAGGAAGGATCACTTCCATTTACCATTTTTAGACCAAATAGTTGATAGACTTACTGGGCACAAATAATTTTATTTTTCAAATGGATGTACCAGTTACCATCAAATTCCTATTGCTCATGAGGATCAAGAAAAGACAAAATTTACTAGTTCTTTTGGAACTTTTGCTTTTGAAGAATGCCTTTTAGATTATGTAATGCACCTGCAACATTCCAGAGATTTATGATGTCTATATTTAGTAAGTTAATTCATGATGGATTGGAAGTATTTGTGGATTATTTATCTGTATTTTTAACATCCTTTAACGCATGCTTAAATTACCTTGAAAACTTTTGGGAGTTATGCAAAAGAACTAATTTAGTTCTAAATTGGGAGAAATGCAAAATTATGGTTGCAGGAGGAATTGTGTTAGGGCATAAAATTTTGGAAAATGGCATAGCAGACCCTGCAAAAATTCAAGTTATATCTAAACTAACACCTCCTACTAATGTAAGAGAGATTCAGAGTTTTCATGGACAGGTTGGATATTACAGGCGTTTTATTAAAGATTTTTAAAAAATTACTAAACCTTTATGCCAACTTTTAGAAAAGGACAAGAAATTTGAATTTACTGAAAACTGTTTAAATCCCTTTGAGTTATTAATGAAAAAAATTAATCACAACCACTATTATAGTTTCTCCTAAGTGGGAGAAACCATTTTTACAGATGTGCGATGCTAGTGATTAAGCTATTAGAGCTGCTCTTGGACAACAGTATGAAAAGATTCTTAAAGTTTTATACCACGCTAGTAAAACTCTTAATGATGCTCAAATTAACTATACTGTTATGGAAAAAGAGTTACTGGCCATTGTGTATGCATTAGACAAATTTAGATCTTATTTAATTGGGACTAAATGTGTTGTGCGCACTGATCATTCTGCTATTAAATATCTAATACAAAAGAAGGATGCCAAACAAAGGTTAATTAGATGGATACTTTTGATGCAAGAATTTGATCCTGTGGTTATTGATAGAAAGGAAAATGATAATCAAATTGCTGATCATTTGTCGAGATTAGAAAATCATGAATTATCAGACACTGACAATAAAATTACAGACAGTTTCTCTGATGAACAACTTTATAATATTAATGAGCGGAAAATACCACGGTATACTGATATTGTTAATTATATTATAAGTGATATTTTGCCACATATGCTGACATTGCAACAACAAAGAAAATTCATTCATGATGCGAAAACATATTTTCGGGATGAGTCTTATTTACATAAGCAATGTAAGGATCTTATTATGAGAAGATGTGTACCTTATGAAGAAATTGAGTTGATCATTTAGAAATGTCATGATTCTGAATTTGGAAGACATTTTGGGATTGATAAAACTGCTTATAAAATTTTACAAGCTAGATTTTATTGGCTAACTATCTTTAGAGATATTTATAGATACATAAAAACTTGTGATCGATGCCAACGAGTAGGCAATATATCTACAAGAAATGAAATTCCTCTGAATTTCATGTTATAAGTTGAAATCTTTGATGTTTGGGGATTCGATTTCATTGGACCATTTATTCCATCATTTGGGAACTTATACAAATTAATCGCAGTAAACTACACTTCAAAGTGGATTGAAGCACAAGCTTTACCTCATTGTAATGCTAAAAGTATTTCAAGGTTTTTTATGAAAAATATTTTCACTAGCATGGAATGCTATGAATGATTATCACTGACGAAAGATCTCATTTTAGGAATAAATACATTCAAAGATTAGCAGAAAAGTTTAATATTATTCATAGAATCTCTACTGCCTATCACCCTCAAACCAGTGGGTTAGCTGAAGTTTCTAATAGAGACATTAAACAAATACTTAAAAGGACTGTAAACTCTAGTAGAGTAGATTGGTCCACTAGACTGGATACCGCATTATGGGCTTACAGGACCGCTTAAAAAACTCGTATTGGAATGACTCCTTATAGGCTAAATTTTGGAAAGACATTCACTTACTAGTAGAATTGGAGCATAAAGCATATTGGGCGATTAAAGAATTCAATTATAATTATATTGGGCGATTAAAGAATTCAATTATAATTTGAAAGATGCTTGTAAGAATTGGAGCATAAAGCATATTGGGCGATTAAAGAGTTCAATTATAATTTGAAAGATGCTGTTATGAAGAGATTGTTACAATTGAATGAATTGGAAGAATGAAGAAATGGATCTTATGATAACGACAGAATTTAGAAGGAGAAACTAAAGTTATGGCATGATCGGAAGATTAATGAGAAGAACTTTGAACTAGAATAAGAAGTTTTGCTTTACAATTCAAGGCTGAAGTTCTTCCCAGGGAAATTGAAGTCTCGTTGGTTAGGACTCTTTACTGTGGCTCAAGTTTATACTTACGGAGTTGTTGAAATTGAAGATGAAAAGACTGGAAATAGATTTAAAGTAAATGCCAAGTTTATACTTACGGAGTTGTTGAAATTGAAGATCAAAAGACTGGAAAAGATTTAAAGTAAATGGAACATAGATTAAAATATTTTGAGGGTAAAAGACCAAATTTTAAAGAGGTTTTAATGATCAGTCAACCTGAATAATAACTGAAAAGGTCGGGCTGACGACGTTAAACCAAACGCATTATGGGAGGAAACCCATAATTATCTTTATTTTTTTTTGTGATTATAGTATTTTTATTTGAAATTATCGTTAGTTTGTGGTAGTATTTAACTCTACTAGTCTTATTTACCCTTGAATCATCATAAAAATTGGATCCATAGAGAAAAATTGGAATGCATCCGGACCAGAGCAAAACTGTGTAATTTTTTCCTTGGGCACCGACAACGTCATTGACGCCACCGACGGCGGGTTTTTCCTGAGAGTCCAGGCAATTAAATTCTAAATGCTCGTTGATGGTGCCCTCAACGCCGCCGATAGCGAGACCGACAGGGATGGCGGTTTCTGAAGTTTAAATGGACGATTCTGGCAGTTTTAGGTGGGAGTTACTCCTTTTAAACTTCCAAATTTGATTCTTAAGTTCATATTTCCCCAAAAATGAAGTGAAACTCCACCAAATTCATCCCTATGGCGTCCAATTCCCCTGAAAACCATTGAATGTGAGTGTTCAACCGGAGAATGTTCATTAGTACGATGGCGCAGTGAACCTTCAACAAGGTACTGGCAAAGAAAAGATTAATTAAGGAACGAGGATTTGTAAATTGAGGATTAAACAATCCATCGACAAAAATTGAAGAGATGATTGTGTGATAAAGATGGGAAGTGTTGTGCTACACTACAGCCGTCGTAGTTGTTCCTGTAGTGAAGGAATTTTATTCTAATTTGCATGGAATCAACCAGGGAGTCGTCTATGTGCGAGGTAGATGGATAACATTTACTCTTGCTCAGATCAATGAATTATATATGATCAAGAACGTTCCCGTCTGCCATTATTCCAACTTCGTCCCTACAAGAAACCTGATAAATGAAATTTACCAATTTTTAACAGACGAAACTGAAGACTGGGAAATGCGAGAAAACGGGTATGTTTTTTTCTGCGACACTTCTTAACCCTCTTTTTAAACACTAGCACTTCTTCATTTCTGCAAAATTATTGCCGATGATGAGGATTGGTAGAGTTTCTATGGAAAGTGCTATTCTGAATTACTGCATCCAAATGGGACTGCAGATCAATGTTGGATCTATAATTGTGAAGTCTATTTTAGGTCTGATCATTCTTGGATCAACTTATGGGCTTGGTATCCTTCCAAAATTTTCTTATTTTGCAGTCAGTTCCAAGTTTCTTATAAAAATTGAGAAAAGGTACTTTTACCTTGGAAGCCTTTGGGCCCAACTGAGAGATTCCCAACCAATGAAGATGAAAATGATATGACTATTATGGTGGATCAATCGTCTCAGAATTCACTGCCTATTCAACCTGTAGTTCCGGAGAAGACACTAGTGATCCTGCACAGAATCAAGAAATTGGAGAAGGAGGTATAAAATGTTATGAATGCAATTAATAATATCTCTGATTTCTTCAATCATCTAGACTGGAGGATAAAAGAACAATTTGCTCACTCTTGACATATCAAAGACTGTTTGATACGATTGATGAGAAGGATGAAATTGATAGAAGAGGACTCTATTAGAAGATAGCTTGATACGACTGATGAGGAGGATGAAGTTAATAGAAGAGGATTCCACTGAGCGACCCTTCTATAACCTCTTTGTTCATGTGCAATCAATGGGTGATCTCAGAGGAGAATCTAGCACTGAATCTAAAGAATAGTAGATTTACATTGTTACCTGTATGTTTATGTGTGTAATTTGGTTCGAACTTTATTTTTGCTTTACTTTAGAATTTTTTTCTTAGATCTCTATATAGTTGAGACTGAGCATAGGATGTTTATTTTTAGAGTTTTGAGTGTTGTGGCTTAGATTGCGACGCTGAATTGATGTATTAAGGTTGAGAAAATACCAAACTTAGGTGTATTATGTAACATATATTGTAACCCTTGGAATTTATATATAATTGTGATGTTTTGTGTTGTGAAAGTTTATGTGTGATAAGTACATATTTAATCATTTAAAATTATGTTTATAATGATTGAATGGATGTCGTTGAGGCTTGAAATTGATCAAAATCGCAAAAATTCTAAAATTGAACAAATTCAATAGAGCTCGCCGATGGCGCCCTCGACGCCGCCGACGGTGAACTTTTCTCGAGACTTAGGTTATTAATTCAACAGAGCTTGTTGACGGCGCCGAAGACCCCGCTGACAGCAAGATTCCAAAAAAACACCTTTAATTGCATTTTAACCAGTCAACCGCCACTATTCATCATCCCCTTCCTCTAAAAAATGCAATTCTCAACTTAGGGCTTGAGAGATCTTAGATTTGGGGGTGATTACAAGAAATTTAGACTTCAGATTTGATCATCTCTTGGTAAGAGCTTCACTCCAAACTAAGAATATTAGATTTTCACCATGAATTTCTTCCACATTGAGGAGATCCGAAAAATTTGAGAATGTGAAGGAATTATTGAGAAGGAATTCATGGAATTTAGTTTTGAACTCTTAGAATCACTCTTGGAAGCCATTATTTGCATATTTAAAGAATATTTTGGAAATTTTCTATATTTTGGAATTTGAGAATCGACTTTAGTTTGACGAGTCTCGCTTCATCAATGCGAAGGCTCAATCGAGGTTTACTTCAGTGTTTGAAGGAAAGAAATGTATACAAGATCGAGTTTTTGAAAGTCCGAGAGGAGAAATTGAACGAGTTATTACAGAGTGAAGGTGGGAAAACTTCTATTACGCCAACAATAAGGCTACTGCAAATATTGTAAAAGAGTTTTATGCCAACGTGTTCTATTCTGAGGCCAAAATCGTTCAAGTGCGGGAATTTTCTATTGAATTTAGTGCCGCTCGCATTAACTTCTTTTGTGAAGTCCAAGACTCCTATAGCTGCCATTATGAAACCTTCAGTCCAATGGAAGGCCCGCTGAATGATGTGATCAATTTTCTCACCGATGGGAAAAGAACATGGAAGACAAAACAATGAGAACGGGTAAATTTTTCTGCTTCCTTGTTGAATGCCACATATAAAGCGTGACACTATTTTATTTCCTCTACTCTATTACTGACCTATCACCATAGTGAGTTAATAAAAGATAGAGCTATTCTGAATTTTTTTATTTAGAATATCAGAAGTATAAATGTGCGGAGAATCATTTTTAAGAATATATTGACCACAACATGGAGTGAAATAAGTGGAGGTCTAGGACATCCTGACCTCATTTATGCACTTTGCCAACTTTCTGTTGTGGAAGCTGGAGATGATGACGAATGGGTTTACCTTATGAAACCCATTAGTAAAGCTAATTTGAAGACATATGCATCCCAAAAAAATGGAGAACTAGGAGTAGGAGTCAAGAACCTTCTACTAATAGAGATATCCCCTCTACTAGTTATGGCCTTACACATTCTAGTTCTCTTACTCTAACTGATTTAGTGAATGAGTTGACCTTACAGCGAAAGAGTATAGAGTTAATAAATGAAAGGATTGAAGGTTTAGAACGTAAAAATGATTATGATAGTAAGTAACTATAGAGGCATTCGAACTTTGAGATAGCTTACTACGAAGCTCAGGCCTGGCACTACAGAGGTGAGCCAGATGTTACTTTTCCTGAATACCCCCGATATACTCAGTATCAGCACAATCCACCTGCTACCAAGGAGACAAATATATAGTTTTGGATTTTGACATATGATAGTAATTGATGTACTTGTACTTTTACTTTTATTTTTATAATTTTTGTAATAGAAATAGATGTTTGTGTGTCTGTACTTTCATTTATATTTTTATGTTGTAATTGTATAATTTTAATTATTGTTATAATTTTTGGTGTGGTAGTTGAAATTTGTTAAATTATACTGTGATGTGATTTTCATTTTTACATTTTAATTGTAATTGTTTTGTTCAGTATTATGTGTTAGTGAAATATTGTGTTTGTATAATGTTTAGTTTTGTACTTATTTCAAAATTTCATCACCCAACAAATTCTCTAATGATTTATATATATAGAAAGCTCCCGGTGTTACAGACCAGGTGAAGTAGAAATTTTGAGAAGGACTACAAAAATTTTAGAATGATGAAAATGCCTAAAATACTGAGGTATGATTTATATTTAGAATTTTTCTTTCCACCTGTATCATTTTATAATGAAAAATTTAAGTTTGGGGGAGGGAAAGAAAAAGATTAACTATTAGTGTCTTCTATTTCAATATTTTCAAAAATTATTTATATGATTTTATGTAGATATTAACTATTAGATGTTCTCAATTTAAATATTTTCAAAAATTATTAATATGATTTTATGTAGCGAATTTAATTCAGGTAACTATATTTTTGTAACTATTTAAATATTATGGTAGATTTAAAGAAAAATTCAGGTAACTATATTTTGTAGATATTTAAATATTATGGTAGATTTAAAGGAATATTTTTGTACTGAAAATTAATTTTGTAGATTAAGTATAAGAGAATAAGACTATAGTTAACTTTTTAAAGTAAAGGAAACTATATTTTGAAGTGCTAAGAATCTGAAAATTCATTTGAGAAGAAAGGATTGGGGCTCAATGATGTAAAAGCTATGAAATATTTATAAGGTAAAGGAATGCTTTGAGTTTCAAATTTAAGGAAAGAAAGGTGATGTTCAAAATCATTAAAGGCTATCCGGATATAGTAATCCTCACTTTAAAAAGGAAAAAGAAAGGATTGACAACAATCCCTGAAAAGAAAAGAAAAATATATAGGATTTAAAGAAATCCAAATGAAAAAGAGAAAAGGAAAGAAAGAAAAAAATATATAAAAGTGAGGAGAAGCTTGAGGAGATGCCTAATCAAAAAATGGCTTCACTGGACCTACCT
This sequence comes from Phalaenopsis hybrid cultivar, assembly GCA_002079205.1. Taxonomy (NCBI): domain Eukaryota; kingdom Viridiplantae; phylum Streptophyta; class Magnoliopsida; order Asparagales; family Orchidaceae; genus Phalaenopsis; species Phalaenopsis hybrid cultivar. The sequence goes on along the minus strand of JXCR01143797.1, from coordinate 152,760 downwards.
AAAGGGAAAACTTAAATACATTCCTGAACTTACATTTATGGATTAGATCTTTTACTAGTAGTGTTCTCATGAAGCTCATTTGAATATTTTAAGTGACTTAATATTACAACATATAGTCATTCTTGAAATGAATAGAAGACTAGAACTCTTAAACGTGATGACTAAATAATCTTGTACATACAGAGTTAATTTAATTACTTGAATTATTTTTGAAAATCTCCCTATGGTATTTATTGAAATCAAACTTATAGTATTTCTGAATTAAAATTTTACTACAATAGATCATAACTTTTATATAACACTAAAATTACTAGAGGACAAGTAATAGTTAAGTTTGGGGGATTTTGACCAAAGAAAACTATTTTGGGATTTTCATACCTATTTTACACTATTTTTTATGATATTGCATATTAAAGAAAGGTATTTTTGATGTTTTGTTGCAGGTATGATGAATTATGGCCATTAGAGCAAAAAGATACAAAATGGAGTGAATTTGGAGCGAAAAGGACCAAAATGTGAAGATTTGAACAAGGACACCGACGACGAGCCCAACGGCACCGACCACGAGAATTTCTCAAGACTTCAGATTAAATAATTTAGAAGGCTCATCGACGGCGCCCTAGAGGACGCCGACGGCGAGATCGGCGGTTATCTCTAAAGGTGCATTGAATGTGGACAATTTTTGGAGGGATGCTTAGGCAACTCTTGGGAAAACTCTTCCACATCTTTAAAAGAAGACTTTAGCTAAAAATGAGGGAAGAGGCTCAAGAGTTCGAGGAGTTTGAAAGTTAGAACAGCGTCCAAGAGCCCCAGTAGTGTGTAGAGCGTCTAATTGTGACGAACTCTTCGAGAGATTGTACGAGTGTAGGAAAAGTGAGAGATTTCTTCCTCCTTGCCGCTTTGAAGAAGAATTCTGTGTGCTGTCAAGAAAGGAAGAGATTCAGAGGAACTTTGATGAGTTTATTTGAGGAGGAATTAGAGATAAGTGTTATTTACTTGTTGTATTTTGTATGACTTTGCTTTTATATATGAATTTCGAGTTTTCTTGTGTTTTCCTCATGATTTCTAAGTAGTTTTCTCTATCTTTCTCCTTGTACTTGGACGATACGTATACTTGCGTTGATAAGTGTGACTTTACTATTATTGAGTATTATATATATACATCTTTATTGAATCTATAACCTTTGTTAAGTTTTTGGTGCCGTTGTTGAGGAATTAAATCTTTTAGCAGGAGTATTAATCACTTGTATTTTTAAGCATGTATAAAGTCGCTATCAAGAGGGCCCAATCAGATGGTTGTGGTAGCTTTGATTGGTCCCAACGAACCTCCGGATGAAGTCCCAAGCCCTAGTGAATCGTCTAGGTATGAATTCAATCAAGGTAGATTTTAGGTGTTGGTTTAGAGCTAGGTTAGAGGCTATTTCAGAGTGAGCTTTTGTAGGTAATCAACTTCTCTCAATGTGGGGATGGTGTGTGCACAAGTAATTGAAGTTTGGTGAGCTGTGGAGCTGTGAGTAGTTCTTTCCTAGTTTTGACAAAAAATTAAGGTCAAAATTGAGCTTCCATGGTGGGGATAAGTGGGGGAAAATGGTGGGCTTGAACATAGTATGTCTTAGGGAGTCTCTAAGAGCAATTTAGCAAAGTTTCCTTAATGAAAATTTCAGCTCTTCTTACTTGGCCATGGAGTTGAGGTTTAAATAAAAATGGCCTAGGGTGGCTGTCATGGCCAATTAAGGGGTGCAAAATGGTGCTTAGGTGGAGGGTTTTGAAGTTCTAAAAAGAATTAGAATTGGCCAGCTTAGATGGGAGAGTTTGGGTTTGAATTTTGGCATGGGGCACTTGATTTTGGTATTTTCTAGCCACTAGTTGGGCTAGTAAGGCCAGAGGAGGTGGCCAGGAGGTCAGATGAGCAAGTGGGAGAGTTAATTATAGTTAACCCTCAATGGCAAGTGATGATGGGGAAGATTTTTGGTTAAGGTTCATAAATGGGTATAAATCCCTTAATTTAGGGATCTAATGGTCCATAGCTCACCATGGATGGTCCAAGGGGGTTAATCCTGGTCAATAGAGTGTGCTTAGTGGCTGTGGAGTCATCACTTTGGTGGCTTTGAGATGGCTAAGTTAATTTTGGTACATGGGTCTAATTTGGGTCCAAATGGCTAAAAGTTGGGTTTCGGTTAGGTTAGCCATGACTTTGAGGCTAAATGATTGATCAAAATTATGTAGATGATTCTTATGAAGACTTTTGGTAAAGGATTGAAACTATTTTGAGCCTAATTGGAAGCTCAATTTGAAGGATTTTGGGATCTTGGTCAATTTGGTCAAGTTGGGCTAGACTTGGGTCTAGATTGGGCTAAGGTTGGGATAAGTACAAATTGATGGTTGAGAATGGCCTATGGGAATGTAATGAAGATTTTTAAACATAAATTAGGTGCCAATTTTTAGATTAAGACATTCAATTTGGTGGAACTTGGAGACAACCAATTTGGGGTAAACTTCGGGATTTTTTGACTTATGTAAAAATTAAGTGAAATTAAGGCCTTAACAAAACCAATTTAAGGTCAAATTTAATGTGTATGTGTGTTATGAGGAGTTTAGGATTCAAATTGGGGTAAACTGATTAGGCTATGGGGCTCAATTAGGTGAGATTAGGCCATAGGGTCAGAAGTGGGGGTTTGACTTAGATCAAAATTGAGCTCAAAGCATGAGCCAATTGGGCTTGGATTTGGTTTATGTTGGTCATATAAAAGGTGAATTTGAGTTTAGCATTCAAATTGATGGAAATTGGAACCAAATTTATGGATATTTAAGGTGAATTTGGGGAAATTAATTCTTTAAAGGCAATTTGGAAGGTTTCGGTCAAAATGGTCAAAATGGCCAAATTGGGTTTAATTGGAGGTCCAAATTGGTTATGGAGACAATTGAAGAGGTTTTGAATGTTTTCAAAAAATTTGGGGTGCCAAAGGGATTTTTGTAATTTTGGCAAATTTTGGGGTATTTTGGTAATTTTGGAATTTTTGGGTGGATTTGGGCAATTTGGGTCTTTTGAAATGGTTTGAAATGATTTTTGAAAAAATTTGGGTATTTTAACTGAATTTGGGAATTTTGGCCGAATTTAAGGTTTTAAGGTCATTTAGGTGATTTGTGTGGATTTATGGGCAATAGGCCAAGTTGGATATTTTGATAGAAATGGGGTACCAACCACCCTGTATGAGCTATGGACCAATGAAATCCTCTTTTGATTCCTTTATGTACTGTTCTTACCCAAACCCTAGCGTAGGGCTGATGGGTTTAGGGGACCATCTACATGAGTCTCCCAAAAGATCAAGGGATCAAAATCAACAATTTGGGTGATACTGAGTGTAGTGAATGAACTAACTCCAGACGAACACCCAAAGTCAACCCTAAGGTTAATTAGTCCTATGGGGACTCATCTTGAGCTCCCTCATACTAACCCCACCTACTAAGTGCTAGAGGTTAGGACAAATTTGTGAAACTTCAGGTTAAGCAAAGAGGAGTTTAAAATTACTAATAGTGAGGGTTCCTTTCTAGTTTTCTAAGAATAGTCAACAGAAATTTCCTATGGCTAAAACTTAGGCAACTAAAGAGGGAAAAATAAACCTCAACCAAAAGTGAGGTCAACATTTGTTTAGTTTGATCCGAGATAGAACCTGATGTACTTATATTGTAATATCGATGTAATCCTCTAGTGGACACACCACTTCCTTAGCTAGTTTTTTTTTCAGCGTCAGCATGGGTATTATCTCCTCAAGGAATCAGATATATAATCACACTATGGATCTATTCAAGAAATTTCATTGTGTAATGGTGGTATTATGTTAGCCTTGGCTTCAAAATTTTGTATTTTTTGGCAATTAGTTGGATGACGAGTTGTGAGTCGCCGTAGATGGAAATGTTTGTTATATACATTGAGATTACCAATTCTAATCTAGTGATCAATGCTTCATCTTCTACTTCATTGTTCGTGCACGGCTCAATTGGTGGTAGGAGAATCTCAACATAGCCTTATCTAGCATGATAAAAATCAGAACAATTCCTACTTTTCCTGGTATAACCATTTCTATTCCTTTGTCTTTCCTAGCTGAAGAAGTTCCATCGAAGTACATTTCCTATTGCCTGCCACTGAACGGTTCTTCTTAAAGTATCTGCTCATCTGATAATTCTCGTTGAGTGGGGATCCAGATGGATGTGGGTATGCTACGAGAAAATCTGCTAAAATTTATCCCTTAATAGCGCGGAGGGGAACAAAAGTTATATCGAATTGCAATAAAATCATTAACCACCTGCTAAGCATCTAGAAAGTGTTGGTCAGGTCATCAAATGTTGTAATGGATTAGCTTTCGAAATAAGGGTAATTTTATGAGAAAGCATGTAATGTTTAAGCTTTTGGGCGGCAATAATTAAAGCCATACAATGTTTCTCAATTGGCAGATACTTTACTTCCGGTGGTATTGGCAACTCAAATAGTAGAGCAAGTTTTCCTTACCCTCGTCATTGACCTGAGCTAACAGAGCTCTGAGAAAGTATTTTAAGGCCGTAGTATAAAGTATCAATAGTTTTCCTGGGATAGGGGCTACCAAAACATGAGGTGTCATTAAATATTGCTTAATGACCTCAAAGGCCAGTTGACATTTTGCTTCTCAAATGAATTTGGCCTCTTTTTTAATTAATGATGAGAAGGGCTGACGCCTACCTGAGAGATCAGAAATAAAGTGTCTAAGATATGCCATTTTCTTGGAAGGAACTTAGTTGTTTTAAGGTCTTGGGAGGGGGCATTTCAAAGATAGTTTTAATCTTATCTTGATCGATGTCGATTCCTCGATGACGGACAATGGATCGTAGAAATTTCCCGAAAGTGATGTTGAAAGCATACTTTGAAAGATTCATCTTGAGATTATGTTGTCGTAATTGTTTAAACATGATCCTCAAATGGTACAAATGGTCTATTTTCTATTGAGTTTTGATGACCAAATCAACTACGTAGCATTTCACATGGTTGTGAATGAATTTGTCAATAATCTTTGTCATCGCTCGTTGATACATTTCTCTGGCATTCTTTTGTGTAGCAAAAGATCTCAATCATTGTCCTGAATGCTCTAAGTGTTGCATCCTTTGGAGCCATCTTGATGTGGTTATAACAGGACTATCCATCCATGAAAGATAAAATCTTATGTATCGATGTTATGTCCATCATTAATTCTGAAATCGGTAGTGGAAATTCATCATTTGGACATGCTTTGTTTAAATCTTTGAAGTCGACACAAACACAGATTTGTCAATTTTTCTTCTTAACTGGTAAAATGTTGGCTAACCATGTGAAGTATTGCTCTTCTCTTACAAAGCTAGCATCTATTAGTTTCTTTTCCTCGACAATGACTTGTTATTCTATCTCGAGGCTCATTCTTCTAGGAGATTGTTTTACTAGGGTCATATCTTTGTCCACCCTGAGTTTGTGAATTGCAACTTCTGCTGACAACCGTTGCATTTCATCATAACTCTAGGCAAAGCGATCTTTAAATTCTGATAATAACTTATCAGCTCTGTGGATTCTTGCTCGTTAAGTAGAGAACTTATAAAGGTAGGTTAGAGCTACTCCTCAGTCCCATGGTTAATTTCTTTCAATTCATCAACTGTTGACTTAATTTCTTCTTCAAATTTCATTGGGGCATCACCTATCAACTGATCTTGGGAATCATCATCTACATCTAGGCAATACTCTTCCAATCTACTAGTAATAACCATGCAAAATTATTAGTAACAAAAAAATCCAAAACCTTCTTTCAAATTAGGACTTCGACTTTTAACACACCATAATTTTTCAAAAAGTTGTAGTTTATTTTTTGACATTTGTTTTGGCACATATCAATGTTGAATTAAATTTTGCACACAAGGAGAAAAGTAACTAAAAGATAAGTTCAATAATTCATTTGTATCCTCTTCTAAATTTACATGATTTTTAAAACCAGTAGAAGGGGAAGCATGGTAAAACTTGATTGGCTTCAAATCGACACTACAAATTTACTTGACCTATAAACTCTCAACCTTCTAAGAGTAGATTAGAGTAAGGGTCATGGTGTTCACATAATGGTTGATCCGATCATACATCAAATCATATTCATTTTTCTCCATATCTTCCAAGGAAATCTCATACTGATGTTTCTTCTATTTTATAATCTTCATATCTACCTCAGTGCTTTCTTCATCAGTACTTTCTTCTATGTCGATGTTGATGGTCGACCTAGTCCTTTCAATAATCACGATAGTTCTTCCTCATCCACGTCTCCAACCTTGATCTCGGGTGTATGGGCTGCAAGAAGTTATACCAGCTCATTGTGAAGGAATGGTAGATCACTGAAGCTGAGTTGAATGGCCACTTCTTTGTGATTCTGTTGAATCTTCTACTTTGTTTCCCACAAATCCATGGGAAAAAACATTCTTATTTAGAGGTGCACAGTAGGCGGCGTCTTCGTGAATGACTATTTCATGAATTGAAAATGGTTGTAACTCCCTTAATGCAACGTTCTTAACCGTCTTGAAAGTACTTGATACATTGATGTAGCATTGCGAAACCATATTATGCTCGTAAATCCATGGTCATTCCAGTAAAGCATTTAAAGAGGTCTTTGCATTGATGATGTGGAATTTTGTGGTTGTTAGTAGTTCACTAACTTTCATTAGTAGTGTAATTGATCAAAGGGCTTTTTCTCCTACTAGTGAAATCCTCTTAACATCATTTTATCTGTTGTAAGCTCTTGATCCTTAATACACAAATATGCTAATAACGATGCTTCCAGATCCACCAAAACTTTGGACAATACAAAACTATCGATATTAATAAAGATTTAGAGTGTTCAGTTGTAGTCAGTGGTCCTGAGCAACAATTCTTCATCTGTGAAGGTTATTCCATGTTGTTCTTTTAGTGAGCAAACTTCATCCAAGAATGTGCTGACCAACTGAGCTAAGCAAATCTCTAGGTCAAGCAAGGCTATAACCAGAGACTCTCTCATCTCATTTGACACGATTGGAGTGTTGTTAACTCTTAATTTCGTCGACAACTTCCTAAGTTGAGCCAGTACATTATAATTCACTTTATATAATCCTCTAATATTTACTTGGTTATGTAGTTCTTCCACTGGCAGAGGTAGAGGTAGCTCTTCCTGAGTAACTATTTGTTTTCTTTTATCTACTGGCGGTGACCTTGAGAGTAACACTTTCTAGCTCTTTAGATTTATCTATGTGATTTCTTCTTCCTGAGATGCCGTAGGCAAAATTTCTGGTGTCTCTTCTTCTTCAACGGAGAGATTCAAGTTGATAGTAAGTGGTGCACCATGACACTCGAGAACTGACTCCTCACTCCTGGTGCTATCGTAATTGGTATCATCGATGTCTTCTTCATTCTTGTTAATGGGTTCATTGGACCTAAGTATGATTCGATGTTCCATTTGGGAATCAAGATTAGAGTTAGATTGAACAAATTCAGTTGCGTTATTACTAGAAACAGTTAAAAGGTAGTCGAAATCATAATCATTATATTCATAATAACCAGGTGGGGCAAAAAGATAATCATTTATGGTAAGAGGTTTAAGAATTTTCTTACCCAAATATGAGGTAACCAATCTAATAGAGGCAGCCACTGTCCTACCCCACGCTATCAATCTTCACGACATCATTCTTTTCTCTCTCCTTCGATTATAGTGATTTCTCTGAAGAAATCTCTATCTTGGGTTGAGGAGGCTGTACCTCTAAACGACTGCCTGCGCTGAAGTTGTCTGAATTTGATCCAATATTTTCTTGGATGACTTTCTTTAAATTGTACTCCATCCATCTTTTTCTAAATGTGGATTTATCAGAATGATTGGCTCGGTTGAAAATCATATTTAAAGAACCTTTTTCAGATTCTTTCAAACATTCCTTCATCATCGTTATATTTCCTTCTCTAAAATTCCTCTCAAGCTAGTCCTTGAAAATGAAACAAGCTTTTATTCTATGTACCAACATTCTGTGATAGGGGAAAAATTTGGGATACTCCTTTTTGTCAACTTCTTCCATCCTCTTCGATTATGGTAATCTGAACTCGAGCTTCTTTATTAAAATTCTTAACATCTTTAGAACAACCTCATCATTGAAGGAATAAACCCTCTTCTTTCATTCTGAAAGGGTTGGACCTGTTCCACCCTCTTCTTAGTGTGGTCATCCCTGGTGTGACTGCTGGCTAGATGTTGACCTCATTTTTGGTTGAGGTTTAGTTTTTTCCTCTTTAGTAGCCTAAGGTCTAGCCATAAAACTTTTCCTCTTGACTATTCCTAGAAAACTAGACATGGAACCCTCACCACTAGAAATTCCAAACTATTCTCTACTCAGCTTGAAGTTCCACATGTTGCTCTCAACCTCTAAATAAGTAGTAGGTGAGGTCACTGTGGGGGAAACTCAAGATGAGTCACCCTTAGGATTGTTTGACCTTAGGGTTGAACTTGGATGTTGGTCTGGAGCTAAGGCACTCACTACACTAATCTACACCCACATTCACTCACAACCCTGGACTCAAACCTCTAGTCTAGATCCCTTGACCTTTTGGGATACTCATGTAGATGGTCCCCTAAACCTACTTGCCCTAGGGCTATGGTTTGGCTAAGACCACTATGTAGAGGACCCAAAATGGGGCTTCCTTTGTTCCATGGCTTATTGGTGATGATTGGTGCCTCAACTCTACCAAAATACCCATCTAGGCCTTTTGACCCCTAAGGTACCCCCCTAATTACCAAAATCTCTCTTTTGGCCCAAAATCCCAAAATTCCAAAAATTCTCATAAAATCCCAATAAATCCCAAATATTCCTAATTTCATTTCATTCAACTACCACATGACCCAGTATGGCGAATTTGACCATCTTTAACTAAAATCCCCAAATTGCCCTTTAAAGACCCAAAATTCCCCAAATCCATCTCAAATATCCACCAATTTGATCTTAATTGACCACAATTTCAATCCTAAACTCATATTCACTTTTGATATGACCAAAATAAACCAAATCCAAGCTCAATGGGTCCACAATTTGAGCCCAATTTTAATTTGGGTCAAAACCCCAATTTTGACCATATGACTTAATCTCACCCAACTGAACCCATAGCCTAGTAAATTGGCCTCAATTAATGATGCAAAATCTTTATGACATTCCTATACATTAAAATCAACCATCAATTGACCTTAGTTAAGTTTCAAATCCATTGGATTTTGGCCTAAATCCAAAATTCCTAAATTTAGCCCCAAATTGGCTAAGTCCCCAAATTTGACCCAATTGATTGCCTTAACACTTCATGAGGTCCCTATTGACCATTTATAACAAACAATTTGGACCTATCCCAAAGCTAACCCAAGCTAGACCCAAGCCTAGCCCAACATGACCAGATTGATTAAAGTTTAAAGTTTCTTCAAATTGACCCCCTAATTGAACTCAAAACCATTTCCATACTTCACCAAAGTTGTTGCTTGTGATCATCTACACCAAATGCAACAATCAAATGAGCCAATTGACATGGCTAACCTAGCCCAAACCCAAGTTTTGGTCATTTGCACCCACTTGGACCCATACATTAAATGTGACCTAACCACTCTAAGGCCACCAAATTAACTCCACCACAGCCATTAGTTGGACCTAATGACCAGTCCAAACACCATGAAACCACCTAAATCAAGCCGTGGACCAAAGTTCCCCCAAATTAAGGGATCTTATTTCCAAAAATGCACATGCTTAAGTTATCTTTGCCAAATCCAAGCACATTTGCATTAAATTGCTGTGATGGATTCCTCTGGGTTCCCT
>JXCR01143797.1:85540-128101 GCA_002079205.1 Phalaenopsis hybrid cultivar | reverse complement strand
ACCCATTTCTGTCTTGGGAAAGTACTGCTAACTCCTTGGACTTCAGGACTAGCTGTTCAACCATCTTTTGAACAGAGGGGTTCAGAAGGCCATTAAGGACTCTTTAAATTTTTATGTGGGGTCGGACCCCCAATAGGTGTGTTGATGGATTAACTCCACCTGGGTATTTTCTGCCACGAATTGGGTCCCGCACTGGGTCCTAAACTTTCTCGCAGCTCCTTTCCACATTTGGTTTGATACTTCGCAGATTGAACCAACTCGTGTTGTGCTGCACGCACTTTCAAACATTAATTTAATTTTACACCCTTTTAAATAAAGATGTTAAAATTACCTGTAAATTAAAGACCCGCCCGGTCTACAGATTAACCTCTATTTCTTCAGTGCTTGCACTAGAGATTTCAAGGTTTCTGGCCATATAGCTGATCCTAAATTTTTCTGTTTTAAAGCCTGCTGCGATGGGTTACCCAACACTGACCTTTTCTTGCAACCTGCCGACGGACCGCAACGCCCGTAATGTCGCTCCCACCATCAAGTTCGGAGCTGGATTTGAAGACCTCAAGGTTATCCTCAGGAAAGCCCCGTTCATGGTAATGAAGATTGTTGCCCCGGAAGTTCAAGAGCCGTCTGCAAAATTCAGTTTGAGCCGCCTTCAAGACTTCCCTGCCAGTAAGAAAGCTAAAGCTTCCATCATCAAGCCTACTATCCCCGTTGCTGCTAAGGGGAAGGAAGTGATGATTGTCAAAGATTCGACTGAAGGATTAACTGCTCCACCATATGTGTTTGAAATCGGGTCAAGCTCAAGGATAGTACCACTGACCCGAACTCAAAGGGGGAACAACAAAAGGAGAGTTTGGAGGGCCATCACAGCCCAGACTCTTGAGAGCACACCTGATGAGAGGGAGCCTCATCAAGTTGAAGAGGTATTACCAGAAGTCTATCCACTCCTGCGAGGAAGTAGATTCCATCCTCTGACAGATACTGATGGATATGAGAGTATCCGGAAGATTGCTGCTGCATTACCATCACCTCATGGACGTGGTGAGAAGGGAAAGAAATTCAACCCCATCACCCGAGTTGGTGTAGTCTTCAGAAGGCTTGCTATTAAAGAAGGATGTACTGTTAGTGAACTACTTAAATGAGTGGGACATGCGATTTCCCCTCATATGAAGAATGAAATTTTGAAGGATATTAAGTCCGCTAGAAAATCTTGTAGTTCGATTATAGAGTCACCTACGCATGTTCCCGTTTGGCTCCATTTGGGAAACCGAGTCGATATTGTTATGGTCACCATCGATCACACCACCACAAGAACCACAGGTCACCGGCCGATTAAGTCAAGACTGGGCCCGAAAGGTTCACCCGTTATTTCTACAATCATGGAAAGAAAGACAAGACGATTACCTGACACTATAATCGGTCTACACCACAGGGAGCATACCTTCCCTTGACATATCAATGTCTCTACTGAGACGCCCCGTCCCGAGGCATCATCATTGAAAAAGAAGAAGGTATGGGTACCTAAGGTAGCTGCACCGATACAGTTCAATGAACCCGCAAAACAAGAAGGAGAACCAGTGCTTGAGATATCTGACATCATCGCGAAAATAGCTAGCAAGATGGAGGAACAAGTTGAGGATTTCCATCAGGGTCCTCCAGATCTTAAAGTGATCAAGGAATCGATAATTGAAGAAAAAGTTGAGAAACTCAGGATTGAGATTTTCAAGTTAGCACGAGAACACGGAGTTTCCATCAATAGTGATAATGAGGATTTTGATTACGGTGATTATTTGGAGGAAGATTTCATGGATGTCCATTTGATCGAAACCAGAGCTGTCACATTTGCGCGCGCGGCTCAACCTCACATTGAAGAAAATGCCGTAGATGAGCTGCGTAGGGTTATCCTCCTCATGGATGAACAAGTTGTTTTACTGGAGAAAAGAATATAAGAAATGACTGCAGCTATGACCTCTATGGCCACCATTCAGGGCCAATCACATGCACCAAGATTGGCTTCTCCGAAAATTAACCAGCCATAAATCATACACATCACAGATGAAAGAAGGGAGGCTGCTTCGACAGACAAAGAAGAACAATTGAAGAAGGATTCCCCATCAAGTGCCATGCCAAAAAAAAAGTTCAACCAAATGTTGAACAAGTACGGGGAATGCCTTAGGCCCAAGTCTAAGGGCGGTGCATCAATTTTAAAGGGTAGACCTTATCCGGAGGAATTTGATGCCGTGCATTTCCTCAAAGGCTATGTAACCCCAAACTTTAAGATATTTGATGGGACTGGAAATCCCAGACAACACATAACACATTTTTGAGCCAATTGTGGAAACACAAGGAATAGCGAAGCTCTACTCTGCCAACAGTTCGTTAGTAGCCTGTCAGGGATTGCTTTCGACTGGTACGCTGACCTACTCAACGGGTCAGTTAAAACATTTTCTGAGTTGGAACAGTTATTTGTGAAAAGATTTGCTGGAGCGCAGCATCATGTGTCCATTGGAGAACTCATGATGAAGAAGCAAAAGCCTAGTGAAACCTTGACAAACTATANTTTAAGGGATCTTATTTCCAAAAATGCACATGCTTAAGATACCTTTGCCAAATCCAAGCACATTTGCATTAATTTGCCGTGATGGATTCCTCTGGGTTTCCTGAGCTCCTAACCACCTCCCCCTGGCCGGCTGGCTAGACTAGTGGCCCNCAAAGGTCCCCCAATTTAAGGGATCTTATTTCCAAAAATGCACATGCTTAAGATACCTTTGCCAAATCCAAGAACATTTGCATTAAATTGCCGTGATGGATTCCTCTAGGTTCTCTGAGCTCCTAACCACCTCCCCCTAGCCGGCTAGCCAGACTAGTGGCCAGAAAAACCCAAAACCGAGAGCCACCCCATGACACCTCACCCAAATCAAACGTAGAGGCCAGCTCATCCAAATCAAATTTAAGAGCTCCTCTGCCCTCCACCTAAGCACCACAATGCACCCAAACTTATGCCCTGGAAGTCACTCCATAGCCTTTTTTATAAAAACTCACCTCCCACGGCCATGGGAGGTGTGCTAAAATTTTCTTAGAGAGGCCTATCCAAACTTCACACAGAGCTTCCTTCAGACNCTCCCACGGCCATGGGAGGTGTGCTGAAATTTTCTTAGAGAGGCCTCTCCAAACTTCACACAGAGCTTCCTTCAGACCCCCTCAGTGCATTCCAACAATTTTCCCTCACCCATTCCCATTGCCAGAGCTCAATTTTGAGCTTGAAACCCTGCCGGAAACCAGGACATAACCCAATACACCTCCACACTACACCAAACTTCAATTTCTTGTGCTCACACCTTGAAAAGAGTGAAAGAAGCCAAAGCCCCATCAAATCCCCCTTCCATAGAGCCTCTACCATAGCTCTAGACCAACACCTGAAATCGAGCTTGGTCGAATTCATACCTAGACCTTACACCAAGATCAGGGACTCAATCCCTAGCCTCCTTGGACCCCAAAAAACGTGTTGAGCACCTCTTATTGAAGACTCCGTTCTCAGAGCAAAGGTATAAAACTTCTCCTTCTCTTGAGCTTATTTTGATTCTCCATTTTCTTAAGCTTGATGTCATGGCATCTTAGCCGTATGGATGTGTTCGTCTCACTTAGACGAGTCTATAGGATCAAACCTGAAGTGATTTGGTCGAGTCTAGGCTGAGATCTTATGTTTTAAGTGTGGACGGGCACGAGATCATTCTATCGGGGACGATGACGGGGAGCCGTTCGATCAAGCGTTTATCAAATGGACGGGGGAGATCAAGTCGGACAGCACTTCGGGACACAAACAACGGGCCGAGTCAGTAAGCTATGTGGACGGCGGCATCCAACCAGAGTGCACCACGCATGCCTTCAGAGCCGTTGTAGGTTGAGGTGGCACGCGCGGTTTAAATAGATAAATAGGGGCATTTTCCTATTTATTTAATCCCCAAAGCTTCAAAAATACATAACTTTGTGTAGACAAATCACAAAAATAAAATAACAATACCATCTTGCTCAGTGAACAGAGGAGAACAAGGTGGAGAGCCCATTTGATGCATAAAATATTTTTAATTAATTAAATACTATTTGGAATTATTTGATTCTCCATGCATATTATCACGCATAAAATATTTTTAATTAATTAAACACTATTTGGAATCATTTGATTCTCCATGCATATTGGCACATCAACTTGGCTTGAAATTTTGACATGTTGTAGCCTCTGTCAGGGGATGCATTCTCTGATTTTTTTAAAGTCAGAGGAGCTTCCTATACAAAGACCCACATTTTTCAAGTTATTTCACACTATTTCTTTAAAATAATCATGGAAATTAGCATATTGGTTGTAAAATCCTAAGAAAATTTTAAATGGTCCACCATGACCAGAGAAACCTTTGAAAATAATTTCATGGGTCAAGTCATTTAAAATATCCTTAAATTTCACAAATACTAAATCACTAAGATAATTAATTTTGGAAAATACAAAAAATTAAATGACTTGATTTTTTAACCTCACCATGATTTATGATCCAGAGAACTTAATTTAAACATTTAAATGACTTGATTTTTTATCTCCACTGTGATTTATGATCTAGAGAACTTGAAAATAATTAATTTTGGAAAATATAAACATTTAAATGACTTGATTTTTAATCTCCACTGTGGTTTATGATCTAGAGAACTCATCCATAAAAGTTTCAAAATATTTTGAGTTCATTTAATAACTTAAATTGATTTTTAAAGATAAATTCCACTCAATTTCAAAATATTTTGAGTTCATTTGATAACTTAAGTTGATTTTTAAAAATAAATACCACTTTTGACACTTTAAAATATTTTGAGTTCATTTGACACCTTAAGTTGATTTTTAAAGATAAATACCACTTTTAACACTTGAATGATTTTGAGTTCCATTTGACAACTTAAATTGATTTTTAAAGATAAATACCACTTTTAACACTTAAATGATTTTTTTAAAATCAAAATATAACTCAAAAAATTATGAAACTTACTTTTTTGAGTTCTTTGTGATTAGGGGTATTTTCTAAAAATAAAATGATATTTAAAATAAAAATTTGATTTTTAGCCTATTCAAAATATTTAAATAATTAAAAATTCATAAAAATCATAAAAATAATAAAACTCATGGAAATGTTCTAAATTGTTTCCTAATCACTTAGGAACAGTTAGAATATTTTTCCTGGTTTTCTAAATAAAAGATATGAATTTCAAAGCTTAAAAATAATTTTTATAAAGGCTAAAAATGAGTTTTCACTAAAATAATTTCAATAAATCAAGGAAAAATCAGAAAAATGTAAAAATTGTTCTTCTAAGTTCTCTGACCTTAGGGAGATTTTTCAAAAATAAAAAATTTAATTTTCACCACCTGAAATATTTTATTTTTATTAAATAACCCAGAATTTAAAATAATTCTATTAAATCACAGAGAATTCAAAAAAATATGAAATTTGATGCAAAGGCTTCCCTAGTCTAGGTCTACCTCCCCAGTAAAATTTCAAGGGATTGTAATTTACCTTGGTCAAGTTAAAAATTTTCTTTGAAAAATCCTATCTTTGCACGAAAATAATTATATAAATTAAATTAAATTTTGAAAAATCTCATTTTCTTCTCTGATGTCTTAATTGACCCATAAATGAGGTAGTAAATTTTGAAAAATCACATTTTCTCCTCTGATGTCTTAATCGACCCATGAATGAGGTAGGAGAAAATTAAAAATCACATTTTCTCCTCTGATGTCTCAATTGACCCATGAATGAGGTAGGATAAAAAATATTCAAAGTAATTTGAATTGAATTTGACAAATTATGAAGTGTTAGAGCCTTAGGGGCAAATGTATAATTTTGGAAATTTAGCCTTAATTAACATTTAGACCTAATTCAAATAGGGGAATGGGTAACCTCTAATCTTAATCAATTTATTTGATGCTTGAAACACAAAGGGTTTAATTGGTAGAAACCAATCTTACTTGCTTAATTAAGATTAATAAATTTCTAAATTTTTAAGATTTGGAAATTTATTAAAGTTAAATGATCCTGGACTTAGGGGTATGACTTTTGAAGTCAGTGACTAATCAATTTAATGTATCTTGATTTTCAAATAAAATTCAAATCATGAATCATGACCACTTAAAGCTTAACCCTTTTTAGAACTAATCAAGACACTCACCTAGGTCTTAAGGGCTTAGTGGTGACTTAGGCCAAATCAAAATTGACTAAAAGAGGATTAGAGAAATAAACATAATTATATCAAACATCCTTGAAACACCACTAGGCCCAATTAGGATTAAAAATTTGGCTAAGTGTTCAAATTACACTAACTTGCCCCTTTAAGGGTTTTCACCCACATAATTTTCAAAATGATAATTACCTTATTCTTAGGGATAATTGAGACATCCTAGTTCACTGAGTAATAAGGGTATTTAAAGGATGAACCGTTAAGAAACATAATAAGTTTAAATGGACTCGAGGCTTTTCATTATTAGTGAGGAGGGGAGGCATGGACCTGCTTCTCCCTCCTAACTTGTTGGATACCTCAGAGGCCTATTAAACTTAATATATTTCGCTCAATGAAATCATCCTTAATTAAACTTTTAAGTCTCACCAAGATATGACATAGGGTTAGGAAAATTACCAAAATTTTACCTTTCCTGCTCTTCATAAACTACCTTAACAGGCATTTTAAGTTTCAGGTGGTGGAACAAGAAGACTCGCTAGGTACGCTTTTATAGTTTATAGTACCGTCTTTCTTCTGCCTTTTCCTTACATGTTACATGCTTGCATTTACCTACATAAACTTGCATGTTAACCATAACCATAACCCAAAACCAAAACTAAATCAACCAAGATAAAATTCATTGACACAACATTCAAAATATAAAACAACTTAAAACTTAATCACAAACATCACATAAAACCATAACATCAACTAAATTAAGACGTCTCTATCGGATGATCGGGAATCCCTCGGAGGAGGTAACCTATAATTGCTAACAAGGCTTCCCATGGTTTAAATGAAATTATGGAACTCATTAAGTTGGGTTTAGTAAGTTCATTTGGACTAAGTGAATCCAATGGAAAATAACAATGTCAGAATTAGGGAACCGTAGGATCCTAACCGGTGTCAATCTAATCAACTTTAATATGCCCTCATAAAGGAGGGAACCGTAGGATCCTAACCGGTGTCGCTCCAATCAACTTTAATATGCCCTCTGTAAAAATTAAAGAACTTCAACCATAGGGCCACCTGATTTGATGTTATAACTTGACACACTAGATAACTCAAACTCATCGCGGCAAAAGCTTGGAGCTAGCACGGTGGGCAGCACGGCCATCTCCAACAGCAAAACCTGTTTTCCCCAGCTAAACCAATCTTCCTTCCTTAGGGAGCTTGGAGCTAGCATGGTGGGCAGCACGACCATCTTCAATAGCAAAACCTATCTTCCCCAGCTAAACCAATCTTCCTTCCTTAGATAAAACAACAAAGCCATAAGACTTTGAGGTTGCTTGCTTATGCAACGTAAATCCTCACCTTATCCTTAGGCCTTTGCATAACCCTGCTATACAGTATAAGCCCGAACTCGTCTTAGGATTCCGAGGTTGTTATTTGTCACGACCTAAATCCTCACATCTTCCAAGCAATTTGTGTGATCATTTCACACGAATCTAAGCCCTAAATAATAAAATTGGCAGGATGAAACACCCAAATATTTCTACTCAAAACTAAAGCCAAACATTAGGATAGCTTGGGAAGTCACCAAGATTTTCCTCTGAATCCTTGACATCCCCTAGTTCCTCTTCCTTTCGATTCCACAATAAAATGTTCCTAATTTGAACCAATGCCCTTTCACACCTCTATGTCTGATTTANCCCACGACTGCTAACGAGGCTTCCCACAGTTTAAATGAAATTATGGAACTCATTAAGTTAAGTTTAGTAAGTCCATTTGAACTAAGTGAATCGAATAGAAAATAGGGATGCCGGAACGAGGGAACTGTAGGATCCTAACGGGTGTTGTTCTAATCAACTTTAATATGACCTCTATAAAATTTAAAGAACTTTAACCATAAGGCCACCTGATTTGACAATATAACTTGACACATTAGAAAACTTAAACTCCTTATGTCAAGGGCTTTGAGCTAGTATTGTGAGCAGCACGACCATCTTCAACATCAAAACCTGTCTTCCCCAGCTAAATCAATCTTCCTTCCTTAGACATAAACAACAAAGCCATAAGACTTTAAGGTTGCTTGCCTATCCAACATTATCTTTAGGCCTTTGTATAACCCTATTATACAATATAAGCCCTAACTCGTCTTAGGATTCGAAGGTTGTTGTCTGTCACGACCTAAATCCTCACATCTTCCAGGCTATTTGTGTGATATTTTCACATGAATGTAAGCCCTAACTAATAAAATTGGCAGGATGAAACACGAAAATATTTCTCCTTAAAATTGAAACCAAACATTAGGATAGCTTGGGAAGTCGCCGAGGTTCTCCTCTCGATCCATGACATCCCTTAGTTTTTCCTCNCTAAATCCTCACATCTTCCAGGCTATTTGTGTGATCATTTCACACGAATGTAAGCCCTAACTAATGAAATTACCATGATGAATCACTTAAATTTTTCTCCTCTAAATTTAAGCCAAACATTAGGGTAGCTTGGGAAGTCCCCGAGGTTCGCCTTTCGATCCCTGACATCCTTTAGTTCTTCCTCCTTTGGATTCTACAATAAAATATTCCAAATTTNCACCTCTACGTCCGATCTCATTGAAAAGTCCTATCCTTTGAAATTCCTTGAAGATAATATTTCCTAATTTTTATNCTTTTCACACCTCTACGTCCGATTTTGTTGAAGAGTCCTACCCTTTGAAATTCCTTGAAGATTNTTTCAGTGCATGAAGTTGGTATCCATGAAGATGCTGCCTACTACGCGCCTCCAAAGAAGACTGTCTTCTCGGCCGAGATTTTTACAAACAAAGGAAAAGATTCAGAGGGATCACAAAAAGAAGGTCGTACAACTCTGCTTCAACAACCTTCTACCACTGCCTTACATCGAGTTGGTGGAGGTTCTTCTAGTTCACGCAACCCGAGGTCGAGGCCGGGGACGCGGACGAGGAAAGATCAATCTAATTGTTGAACGGACTAGGCCAACAATCAACATTGGTGATGAAGACAGTTCTGAAGATGAGGTAATGATGACAAAACCGAAGAAGCCTCAGTATGAGATATCCTTAGAAGATATAGAGAGAAATGAATATAAACAATGTATGATCAGATAAACCACTATGTGGATACTATGACCCTCACTCCGATTCTCCCTCTAAAGGTCGAGAGTTTAGAGGTCAGGGAAATCCGTAGTGTTGGTTCAAAGCCGATCAAATTTTACCGCAACCTCTACTGAGCTTGAAATACATGTAAATTTGGATGCTGATACTAATGAATTAATGGAATTGCCTTTTGGTTAGTTCTCGCCTTGTGTTCAAAAGTTAATTTAACAGGCACATTTACGAAAACAAATGCCAAAGGATAAATTTCAACTCTTTGAAAAATTGTGGAATACTACAAGACGAACTCCCAATTCAAAAGAAGGTCTCGGATTTGGTACAGTTGGACCAGTCGACGATTTTGAATTTTGCATGGTTGTTACTAGTAAGTCAGAAGAGGATTGTATCGATATAGAGGATGACTCTGTTGATCAACCAATAGAGGATGCTCCTCCAGAATTTGAGGAAGAAATTAAATCCACTCTCGATGAATTGAAAGAGATTAACCTCGGGACTGAAGAA
Source organism: Phalaenopsis hybrid cultivar (assembly GCA_002079205.1). Taxonomy (NCBI): domain Eukaryota; kingdom Viridiplantae; phylum Streptophyta; class Magnoliopsida; order Asparagales; family Orchidaceae; genus Phalaenopsis; species Phalaenopsis hybrid cultivar. The sequence goes on along the minus strand of JXCR01143797.1, from coordinate 118,284 downwards.
CGACTCTGACCCACATTTATAAGTTCTCTACTTAATGACGAAGAATTTGCAGAACTGGTCAAACTGTTAGCAGAATTCAAAGATTTCTTTGCGTGGAGCTATGATGAAATGTCAGGACTGTCAGTAGAGGTTGCAGTCCTTAAACTTGGGGTGGACAAGAATGTAGCCCCAGTAAAACAAGCTCCCAGGAGAATGCACCTCGAAATAGAACAACAAGTCATCACCGAGGTGAAAAATTGATAGACGCCTACCCCACGTGGTTAGCCAATATTGTACCTGTTAAAAAGAAAAATGGACAGATCCGCGTTTGCATCGACTTCAGAGACTTGAACAAGGCATGTCCAAAAGACCAGTTTCCACTACCGATACCATAAATGATGGTGGATATCGCCTTAACACATGAGATTTTCTCCTTCATGGACGGATCGTCGGGGTATAACCAAATCAAGATGGCTCCCAAAGATGCAGCGCTTACAGCTTTCAGAACAACGATTGGAATCTTCTACTACACAGTGATGCTGTTCGGCCTAAAGAACGCCGGAGCAACATATGAGCGTGCAATGACGAAGATTTTTGACGACCTCATTCACAATCAAGTAGAATGCTACGTGGATGATCTGATCATCAAAAGTAAACGAAAAATAGACCATTTGTACGATTTGAGGATTGTGTTTGAACGGTTACGACGACATGACCTTAAAATGAATCCCTTAAAGTATGCTTTCGGCGTCACCTCTGAGAAATTTCTAGGATTTGTTGTCCATCATCGGGGAATCGAGATCGACCCGGATAAGATTAAAGCTATCTTAGAAATGCCTCCCCCTAAAACCTTGAAGCGGTTACGTTCCTTCCACGAGAAGTTGGCATATCTGAGACGCTTTATTTCTAATCTCTGAGGTGTCAGCCTTTCTCGGCATTAATTAAAAAGGATGCCAAATTTATTTGGGAAGAAAAATGTCAGGTCAGCCTTTCTCGACATTAATTAAAAAGGACGCCAAATTTATTTGGGAAGAGAAATGCCAGTGGTCAGCCTTTCTCGGCATTAATTAAAAAGGATGCCAAATTTATTTGGGAAGAGAAATGCCAGCAGGCCTTTGAGGCAGCCTTTCTCGGCATTAATTAAAAAGGACGCCAAATTTATTTGGGAAGAGAAATGTCAGCGAGCCTTTGAGGACGTTAAATAATATTTATTGACACCTCCTTTTTTGGCAGCCCCTATCCCAGGAAAACTGTTGATACTTTATACCGCGGCTTTGGACGACTCAATTAGAGCCCTCTTAGCCCAAGTCAATGAAGAGGGAAAAGAAAATGCTCTTTACTACTTGAGTCGTCATCTAATACCGACGGAGGTAAGGTATCCGGCTATTGAGAAGCATTGTCTAGCACTAATCATTTAATACCAATGGAGATAAGGTATCCACCTATTGAGAAGCATTTTCTGGCGTTAATTTTTGCCGCTCAAAAGCTTAAACACTACATGCTTTTCTCATAAGATCACCCTAATTTCAAAAGTTAATCCATTGCAATATTTGATGACCCGACCAACACTCTCCGGACGTCTAGAGAGATGGTCAATGATTTTATTGCAATTTGATATTACTTTTGTGCCCCTCCGTGCTATCAAGGGACAGAGTTTAGCAGATTTTTTTGTTGCACACCCACTACCAGTTGGGTCCTCTCTCAACGACGAGTTACCGGACGAGCAGATACTACAGATGGAATTTTTCAGTGCACATCGCTTGGAAATGTACTTCAACGGTGCTTCATCAGCCCGGAAAAATAAGGCAGGGATCGGTTTGATCTTTATTACGCCAGATAAGGGTATGTTGGGTTTTCGTACCACCTAACGGAGCCATGTACCAACAATGAAGCAGAATATGAAGCCTTAATCATTACCACCTGACAGAGTCGTGCACTAACAATGAAGCAGAATATGAAGCCTTAATCACCGAATTGGCATGGCAATTTTGATGGATATAACGAACATTGACATTTATGGTGACTCTCAACTTGTCATCCAGTAAATTGCCGGACAGTACAGAATTCTAAAACCAAGATTAGCAAAATACCATCTGTACGCGATGAAGCTCCGGGAGTAGATTCCTGAGGTGACTTTCTAAGGATTCCTCGGGGAGATAATGCTCATGCCGATGCTTTAGCAAAACTCGCTAAGGAAATGGCGTGTCCCTTAGAGGATTCCATCAAAGTCACGGTGCAAGGAAGACGAGTCTTATCTCAAAGCAACTTTGAAACCCTTCACAAACTTAGAAAAGAAGAAATTGTGTATATGGTTGCAGACATCAACAAAGATTGGCGCAAACCATTAATAGAATATTTGCATACTGTAAAGATGCCAGATGACAAGTCTGAGGCACACCACATCACAAGAAGGGCCATGTCTTATGCCCTGGTGGGAAATGTTCTCTACAGAAGATCATTCAACCAAATGTGGCTACGGTGTTTGAGCAGAGCCGAGGCACAGAATATTATCAAAGAAGTACATGCCGGATTGTGTGGCGCTCACCAGTCAGGACCAAAAATGAAAATGAAGATTAAAAGACTTGGATATTATTGGTCAACAATGATGTCCGATTGCATGGATACTGCCAGGAGATGTCACCAATGTCAAGTGCATGGGGTGGTCTTACACCAGCCTCCGAATGTGCTACACCCAACTGTCGCCTCATGGCCATTCGAGTGTTGGGTCACAGACATAATAGGTCCGGTAGACCCTCCATCTTCTAAAGGACACAGATTAATACTTGCCGCTACAGATTACTTCTCCAAATGGGTAGATGCAATACCATTACGTGAGGTTACGACACAACACATCCTTCAATTTTTCAAAAGCCAAATCGTCTACCGTTTCAGAGTACCGCGAAGAATAATCTCTGATAATGGGGCAGCTTTCAAAAGCACAAAAATCAACAATTTTGTCAGAAGATATGGGATGGATTGGAAATACTCTCTAATTTACTATCCCAGAGCAAATGGTCTTGTTAAAGCTTTCAACAAGAGAATGATACAGATTTTGAAGATAACATTGGACGAGAATAAAAGGGATTGGCATAACAAACTGTTAGAAGCCCTGTGGGCTTACCAGACGACTTTCAGGACTCCCACTCAGTGCACACCTTATATGCTCGTGTACGGGATCGAGGCTGTGCTACCGCTAGAGGTCCAGACACCATCTCTGAGAGTCGCCATTGCTAATCAACTTACAATGGAAGAAAGCACAAAACTCAAACTTGAAGAACTGGAGAGTCTCAAGGGAAAATGATTGGAAGCACAACAACATTTGGAGCTCCACCAGGCAAAGATGGTACAAGCCCATGACAAATTGGTCCACCCAAGGACATTTAAAATTGGTGACCTCGTACTCGTGCTCAAAAGACCTATTCTTGCTCGCCGCAAAATAGGTGGAAAATTTGAGCCAACCTGGGAGGGACCATTTGTCGTTGAGAAGGTCTATATAGGAGGAGCTTACCGGTTAGTGGACTTCCGGGGTGAAAGACCCATGTTATCGATAAATGGATGATACTTGAAGACCTATTACAAGCTGCTTAATGTCGCTTACCTCTGCTTGCCTTTGCTTGCTTTGAAATTTTGAAACCTTGATTATTTTAGGGTTATTTATATGGCCATATGTCTATGACCGGGTCCAAAATTTTGTAATTAATCTCATATTTAATGAAAATTTTTAGAAAATTTTGAACTTCACACGTTCTCCTTTCTACTTTTGGATTTAAAATTCCATTAAATTAAAACAAAACTCACACGTAAAATGAGTAGTCCTTTTCACCAAAACAAACTGAAATTTACTTTAATAAATACTCTGTTTTGTTCTTGTTCATGCCAAACTTCGGCCCATTGACGTACCTTTCTGTCATCTGCAGAAAAATGTCAGGACAGAGGCTGATCTTTGCCTTCCAGGACGGTTGGAGCCTCGCACTAAACAAAGAGATGGCGCCACAAGGAGGTGTCAAAGATTTTGACATGGATTTCAACCAGGTCGATATGCACTACAACGGTCCGCTAATGGGAATAGTCAGCAATGAAGAAAAGAAATGACTACCCTCACTGTTGAGGGTGACCACTCAGGATGTGCATCACGTAACGGTAAAAACGTGATGACAGAATAAGATCCAATGGAGGGGCCCAACCGGCTGCCCTCCATGATAGCTACTCCGGCGAGGGGCGTAAAAGCTGCCCACAGAAAACAACTACCAAATACTCTGCTCCACAAAACACAACGCAGAAATGCGAGCCGAAAGAAACAAAGAGCCTTCTTGCGAAAGAAGCGCAAGCACCAAAGAAACGAAAACAGTTTTCTTACCTCCATTCCGGAGGGACATATCTACGATCCAGAACTGAGAAAGTCTTCGGCCAGCCTGCCTACTACAGACGAAGAATCAGGATTTTTTATAGGATCAGATACACACCCGGTCCCAGATATCTTGTGCAGAGGTTGCCCAACATGCAGCGTCGAGATACCAGCCAGAACATCAGTCACGGGCGCATTTGTAGAATGCCCGGACTGCAATTCTACATCTACAGCGTTTAAGTACCTTATAAGAGTATACTGCAAGCACCAACGAGTCTCAGACTCCAGGTTTTGTGCCAAATGAACCGTATGTCCCACTATGGATGGACCAACGTGCACCGCGGAGCCAGAATCATACATCCCGCTTGAGGCTGAATCTCATATTCCGGATCAGCCAACACCAGTTTAGATTCCTACCGAAGCGTGGAGGAAGGAACGTCCTAGGCAGCTGCCAGCTCCCGATATGGTGGAATATTACAAAATAATCAAGGTAAACAAAAGAGAATTCAAATTCTACGAAGAAGTTCAAGGAAATTTTATCAACATATTGGAAGGCCTGGACTTATATACCAGGGTTTTCTCTGAAACTGATGAAAGAAGCATCCTGGATTGCATCTTTGATTTGAGAGATAGAGGTCTAGCAGGCCTTCTCATGGAAAGAATGTACTCCGAGCCAAAGAAATGGATGCGGGGGAAAGGAAGAATCAAAATCCAGTATGGATGTTGCTACAATTTTACAAACGTCAGACACGGGAATCCGCCTGGGATACTCAAAAACGACCAAGTGGATCCGTTACCACCGATGATCAAGTGGATGATAAAGAGAATGGTCAAGTGGAATATCCTACCCGCCACTTGCATTCCTAATATCTGGCATCATCAACATTTACGAAGAAGGTGACTGCATTCCTCCGCACATTGACCATCATGACTTCGTGAGGTTTTTCTGCACGGTCTCATTCATGAGTAAGAGCAATATTTTTTTTGAAAAAGAAATCGACGTAATCGGCCCTAGTGAATTCAGAGGAGTTGTGGAAATTCCTCTTCCAGTTAGTTCGGTACTTGTTCTTAAGGGCAACGGTGCAGACGTTGCCAAGCACTGCATTTCAGGAGTATGACACCGTAGGGTGTCCGTGACCTTCCGCAGAATGGATGACAGTAAGATACCGTATGGATTCCAGCCAGACCCGGAGTTGGAAGAATTGTTTTCTTAAGATCTATGAGAAGGTTGTACCTTTGAATACATGCGAAGGAAACTCTAATCCTAGAGCATGACTCAGAAGGTTTGCTTGATCAAGAGCTCAACATACCAGGTCAAAGGATTCGCTTGCTTTCTTTTAACAAGCATGACATGTATTTGACGTAATCAGTCTATGATGTACTCATATCTTGAGAAGACTCTCAATGTATTACAGCGTGTATTACATGATGTACTCTTTTTGAGGCATTAGCCTATGTTTGATCTGTTGCATCCTTATTGAAGCAGATTAATGAAAATTTCTCTCGTGTTGTGCCTTTTTGTCAATTTCCTTTTTGTGCGATGGATGAAAGTCGGGGAGTTCTAATGAAAAAAGAATGAAAAGACAAATTTTGAAATAAAACACAACTAAAAGATAATTGTAATAAATAATTAACAAAACAAATTTCTCTTGAAAATCAACCAATTGAAATTAAAACTTTAAAAACACATTTTTGAAAAATCAATTGTGACAAAAATAGCAAGAAGATAAAACAAACTTGTTGAGTGGAAACTTTCGTTTTCGGAGTTTCCTACTCTTTATGTGCGCAGCACAACCATCGTTATCTACACTAACTCTCTACACACCCCTGCGGAATTTCACATTCGGCACAAAATCTCACAAAGTTTCACAATTTTTTCCTCACCAATGTCAATCTTCATAAATTCTACTAGTTCCCACGAATTCGAAACACGATATTTTAGAGGATGAGAATTTCACATTCAAATCTGCATTGCTTAGCAATGATTCACACGATATTTTAGAGGATGAAGACTTTACATCTGATTCTGCATTGCTTTGCAATGGTCCACACCATATTTTAGAGGATGAGGATTTGACATCCGATTCCGCATTGCTTAGCAATGATTCACATGATATTTTAGAGGATTAGAATTTCACATCCGATTTTGCATTGCTTTGCAATGGTTCACGCAAAATTTTAGAGATTGAGGATTTCACATCCAATTCCGCATTGCTTTAGGAGCTCATCCGATTGCAATCTTTCAAATCAAATTCCAGAGGTTGAGGAATTCACATCCGATTCCGCGTTGCTTTAGGAGCTCATCTATTGCAAGCTTTCAAATCAAATTCTAGAGGTTGAGGATTCACATCCGATTACGCGTTGCTTTAGGATCTCATCCTATTGCAATCTCTCAAATCAAATTCTAGAGGTTGAGGATTCACATCCGATTCCGTGTTGCTTTAGAAGCTCATCCTATTGCAATCTTTCAAATCAAATTCTAGAGGATGAGGATTTCACATCCGATTCCGCATTGCTTAGCAATGGTTCACACAAAATTCTAGAGGTTGAGGATTCATATCTGATTCCGCGTTGCTTTAGGAGTCTCTCTTATTGCAATCTTTCAAATCAGTCCTATATTTTGATTCTTCACAATTGAGGTCGGACCCTACATTCTGACTTTTTCGTTTGAGAATTGACCTAAATTTCAATTCTCACTTCCGAATCAGTCCTAAATTCTGATTCTTCACATTTGAGGTCGGTCCCTACATTCAGACACTTTCATTTGAGAATTGACCTACATTTCAATTCTCACTTCCGAATCAGTTCTAAATTTTGATTCTTCACATTTGAGGTCGGACCCTCCTTTCCGACACTTTCTTTTGAGAATTGACCTACATTTCAATTCTCACTTCTGAATCAGTCCTAAATTCTGATTCTTCATATTTGAGGTCGGACCCTACTTTTCGACACTTTCTTTTAAAAATTGACCTACGTTTCAATTCTCATTTCTGAATCAGTCCTAAATTCTTTCACCTTCTTTGGAGAATTGACCTACATTTCAATTCTCATTTCCGAATCAGTCCTAAATTTCTGATTCTCTCAGAATTGACCTACATTTCAATTCTCATTTCCGAATCAGTCCTACATTTCTGATTCATTGCATTCGAGGTCGGTCCTTACATTCCGACGCTTTCTTTTGAGAATTGACCTACATTTCAATTCTCCTTTGAGGTCAGACCTTACATTCCGACACTTTCTTTTGAGAATTGACCTACATTTCAATTCTCACTTTCGAATCAGTCCTAAATTCTGATTCTTCACATTTGTGGTTGGACCTTACATTCCAACGCTTTCTTTTGAGAATTGACCTACGTTTCAATTCTCACTTCCAAATCAGTCCTAAATTTCTGATTCTTTACATTTAAGGTTGGACTTTACATTCCGACACTTTCTTTTGAGAATTGACCTACATTTCAATTCTCACTTTCAAATTAGTTCTAAATTTGTGATTCTTTACATTTGAGGTCGGACCTTACATTCTGACACTTTCTTTTGAGAATTGACCTACATTTCAATACTCATTTTTAAATCAATCCTACATTTCTGGCTCATTACATTTGAGATCGGTCCTTATACTCTGACTCTCCTTTTTTTGAGTCGATATTTGAATCTCAATTCCCATCTTGGGTCAACACTTACATTTTGACTCCCATCCATTGGAAATCTTTGAAATTTCATAACTTAAAATCCACTCTCCAATCCCCAGCGAGAGTCTCTACCCTTTGATATCAACCAGACGTTCACCTGCTAATTCCATACTTCCGAATTCTGTTGACTTAGGAGTCGGTATTTGTTTTTGTTGATCTCGTCGGTCAATGCCAATACGTGCGGTGCGCTTGCCTAACACACCACACCTATTGGGGGTCCATTTGTTGGCCTCAATTTTGGTTGAGGTTTAGTTTTTTCCTCTTTAGTAGCCTAAGGTATAGCCATAGGACTTTTCCTGTTGACTATTCCTAGAAAACTAGACATGGAACCCTTACCACTAGAAATTCCAAACTGTTCTCTACTCATCTTGAAGTTCCACATATTGCTCTCAACCTCTAAATACTTAGTAGGTGAGGTCACTATGGGGGAAACTCAAGATGAGTCACCCTTAGGATTGTTGGACCTTAGGGTTGACCTTGGGGGTTGGTCTAGAGCTAAGGCACTCACTACACTCATCTACACCCACATTCACTCACAACCCTGGACTCAAACTTCTAGTCTAGATCCCTTGACCTTTTGGGATACTCATGTAGATGGTCCCCTGAACCTATTAGCCCTAGGGCTATGGTTTGGCTCAGACCACTATGTAGAGGAGCCAAAATGGGGCTTCCTTTGGTCCATGGATTATTGGTGATGATTGGTGCCTCAACTCTACCAAAATACCCATCTTGGCCTTTTCACCCCTAAAGCACCCCCTAATTACCAAAATACCCCCTTTGGCCCAAAAATCCCAAAATTCCAAAAATTCCCATAAAATCCCAATAAATCTCAAATATCCCCAAGTTCATTTCTTTTAACTACCACATGACCTAATTTGGCCAATTTGACCATCTTTAACAAAAATCCCCAAATTGCTCTTTAAAGACCCAAAATTCCCCAAATCCATCTCAAATATCCACCAATTTGATCTTAATTGACCATAATTTCAATCCTAAACTCCTATTCACTTTTTATATGACCAAAATAAACCAAATCCAAGCTCAATGGGTCCATGATTTGAGCCCAATTTTAATTTCGGTCAAAACCCCAAATTTGACNCATACTTTCCTTAGTTTATTTGATCGAGCCTCATCCTCAAGTCTTGTGTTTATCCTTCGGGATATATATAGGGTTTGAGGTATAATGCTCCTTCATTTAAACTATGAAAAATATGGGGTCAGTTTGATTTCATAATTTTCTGAACTTCAACATCCTTCCGAAGCGGGCGACGGGATTACGATTCCGGTAACCATAGCTTCTTACGGGCAACTCCCCTCTAACCAAAAATAGCACCGACAGCTTTTGGTAACTCTGCTGGGGACAAGCTTTTCTCTCCATACAAATCAAGAAATATTATTTTCACACATCAGTAATGTGTTCATGCCCCTCTTGGACCAAATTACCCTTCTTCCATTGACATACTTTACCAATTTCTGTCTTGCGAAGGTATGGTCAACTCCTTGGACTTCAGGAGTAACTATTCAACCATCTTTGAACAGAGGGGTTCAGAAGGCCATTAAGGACTCTTTATATTTTTTTTATATTGGGTTGGATCCCCAATAGGTGTGTCGGTGGATTAATTCCACCTGGGCATTTTCTGCCACCAATTGGGTCTCGCACTGGGTCCTAAAATTTTTCACATCTCCCTTCCAAATTTGGTTTGCTATTTCACAAATTTAACCAAACCGTGTTGTACTGCGTGCAATTTGAAATTTTCATATATTAATTAAGTTTACACCTTTTTTAAACAAAGATGTTAAAAATACCCATAAATTAAGACCCGCCCGGTCTACAGATCAACCTCTATTTTCAGTGCTTACACTAAAGATTACGAGGTTTTTGGCCTTCTAGCTAACACTAAAACTTTCTATTTTGAAGCCCGTTGCAATGGCTTACCCAATGATAACATTTTCCAACAACCTGCCGACAGACCGCAGCGCCCGTAACGTCGCTCCCACCATCAAGTTTGGAGCTGGATTTGAAGAACTTGAGGTTATCGTCGGAAAAGCCCCATTCATGGTATCGAAGATTGCTGCTCCAGAAATGCAAGAACCGCCTACAGAATTCAACCTGAACTGCCTTCTAGACTTCCCTACCTGCAAGAAGGCTTAAGCTACTACCATCGCGGCACCCGTCAAACCTGTTATCCCCGCTGCTGCTAAGGGGAAAGAAGTGATGATTGTTGAAGATCCGACCGAAGGATTAATTGTCCCGCCACCCGTGTTTGAAATCGGGTCAAGCTTAAGAACTGTACCACTGACCCAAACTCAAAGGAGGAACCGCAATAGAAGAGTTCGAAGGCTATTAAAACCCAGGCTCCTACAAAGACACCCGTTGAGGAGGAGCCTCATCAAGTTGAAGAAGTGTTACCAGAAATTTATCCACTCCTAGGAGGGAGTAGATTCCATCCTCTGATAGATACTGATGGATATGGGAGTATCCGGAGGATGACCGCCGCATTACCATCACTTCATGGGCATGGTGAGGAGGAAAAGAAGTTCACTCCTATCACTCAAGTTAGTGCAGTTTTTAGAAGGCTTGCTACCAAAGAAGAATGTTCGGTTAGCGAGTTACTTAAATGAGTGGGAGATGCAATTTTCCCTTGCATGAAGAAGGAAATTTTGAAAGGCGTCAAATTCACCAGACAATCCCGTAAGACAATTGGAGCACTGCCTACTCGCATTCCCGTTTGGCTCCGCTTAGGGAACAGAGTTGATACCGCAATGATTACTACTGATCATCCTGCCACAAAGACCACAGGTTGTCGACCGGTTAAGTCGAGACTGGGTCCGAAGATCTTATCCGTCATTCCTGCAATCCCAGAGATAAAGACAAAGCGATTACCTGACACTATAGCCGGTCTACACCACGGTGAGCATACCTTCCCTCGACATACCGATGTCTCTACTAGGACATCCCGTCCTGAGACATCATCGTCGAAGAAGAAGAAGGTATGGGTACCCAAGGTCGCTGCATCGATACAGTTCAGTGAGCCTGTAGGATAGGAAGTAAAACTAGTGCCTAAAATATCTGACATCATCGCGACAATAGCTAGCGAGATGGAGGAACAAGTAGACATCCACCAAGGTCCTCCAGATCTTAAAGCAATCAAGGAATCAATAATTGAGGAGAAAATTAAGAAACTAAGGATTGAGATTTCTAGGTTGGCTTGAGAGCATAATAATTGAGGAAAAAGTTGAGAAACTCAGGATAGAGATTTCTGAGTTAGCTCGAGAGCATGATTTCCGTCAATAGTGACAATGAAGATTTTGATTACAATGATTACTTGGAGGAGGATTTCATGAACGTCCATGTGATTGAAACCAGAGCTACAACATCTGTGCGTGAGGCTCAACCTCACACCGAAGAGAACGCCGTAGATGAGCTGCGTAGGGTTATCCTCCTAAGGGATGAGCAAGTCAGTCTACTGGGGAAAAGAATAGAAGAGATGACTGCAGCTATGACCACCATGGCCACCATTCAGGGGCAATCACAAGCACCAAGATTGGCTTCTCCAGACATTAATCAGCCAAAAATCATACACATCACCTACGAAATAAGAGAGGCTACTTCAACAGAAAAAGATGAACAACCAAAGAAAGATTCTCTGTCAGGTGTCATGCCAGAAAAGGAATTCAAGCAAATGGTTGAACAAGTGCGGGATGCCTTAGCCCAATCCAAGGGCGGTGCATCAATTTTGAAGGGTAGACCTTACCCAGAGGTATTTGATGGCGTGCCTTTCCCTAAGGGTTTTGTGGCCCCAAACTTCAAGATATTCGATGGGACTGGAAATCCCAGACAGCATATAGCACATTTCCGAGCCAGTTGTGGCAACCAATGAATAATGAGGCTATACTCTGCCAACAGTTCATCAATAGCTTGTCAGGGATTGCTTTCGACTGGTACGCTGACTTGCCTAACGGGTTAGTTAAAACATTTTTTGAGTTGGAACAGTTATTTGTGAAAAGATTTGTTAGGGCGCAACATCATGTGTCTATTGGAGAGCTCATGATGGAGAAGCAAAAGCCCAACGAAACTTTGGCAGACAATATTTTGAGGTGGAGAAACCTTAACATGAAATGTGAACCTCAGCTACAGGAACATCAAGCATTAAAATTCTTACTCAAAAGCTTTCATGGGCCAGTAGCTTTCATGCTTAAGGGACTCACCATCAAATCCTTCAAGAACCTACTCAGTAAATCCAGCAGCCTTCAAGAAGAAACGAAGCAGATGGAGCCACATGAAAAGGCTAAGGTGACCAGAGTGTTAGAAAAGAAATTAGGAGTAGTCACAACTATTGATAAAGAAAAGCAGCTGATAAAGGTATATGCAGAAGAACATCTCCAGTCATCATCACAGTACTCTCAGGAATAGAGCAGTCTCAGGAGGAACCTCGTCGAACAGTGGGTAAAAGAATATCTCTGTTGGAGCAACAAAAAGTTGTGTATTCTTTCAAGGATGAAGCTATACCTAAATATTCAAAAGCCTGGTGAAGAAACAAGAATTCAAACTACCAGATCTAAATAAACCCGAAGAGGTAGATAAGAGGAATGAACCAAATTATTGCCCATACCACCGGTTGCTTGGGCACACTATAGACAAGTGTTTCTTCTTTAAGGATTGGCTTGAGAAGAACCTTAAGGAAGATAATATAATAATCCTGAAGGAGTATTTGAGAGAACCTGAAAAAGGTTCCATAAACATGATTTCAACTGAGTCAATCTTCCCAATTGATCCGTATACCAGAATAGATGGATGGAGTACAACTTGGGATGAACTCAAGAGGGTCCTTAATCACATACATGATTAGAAAAAACAAGCTTCAATGAACACCGAAGAAGGATGGAATGAGGTATGAAGCAGATCATCCAAGAAAATACTAAATAAGATCTAGTGTGCATCAAATCTAGCCTCCATTCAGAGTCTGCAACTTATCGAGCTCGAGATGAAGGTTTCACCAGGAGATCAGTCATCTTCAAGGACAAAGAACTAGAAGAAGAAAAGCGTCACTGGCAAGATTGATAGCACGGGGGGGTAGGATTGGAGCTGCCTCTACTAGGTTGGTTGTCTCGGATTCGGGGAAGAAAATCCTCGTACCCTTGACTTTGTATGATTATCTTTTTGTCCCTCTGGGGTCTTATGAATATAATGATTGTAATTTTGGCTACATTTTGACTGTTTCTAGTGATAACGTAACTGATTATGACCGATCTAGCTGCAATCTCAATTCCCAAAATGATCCTCAAATCGTACTTGAGTCTGATGAACTCTTGCAAGGTCAAAGAAGAACTCAATGATATCACTTACGATAGCACCGTTAACGAGGAGTCAACTCTCGAGCGTCATGGTACACCGCTCGCCATCAACTTAGATCTTTCTGACGGAGAGGAAACGACACAGGAATATTTTACAATGATATCTCAAGAAGAAGAAATCACAGAAGTTAATTTAAGGAGCAGAAAAGTGTTACCACCAAGAACAGCTCCAACTGACAAAGGAAAATAGATAATGACTCGAGAAGAGATACCCCCAACTCCGCTAGTGGAAGAACCACATAGTCAAGATAAAATTGGAGGAACATTGAAAGTAGACTACAACGTGCTAGCTCATCTTAGGAAGTTGCCTGCCCGACTAAACATCTACGACGCTCTGATCCTGTCAAAGGAGATGAGAGAATCTTTGGTTACAGCTTTGCTTGATCCAAAAATTTGCTTAGCTCAGTTGGCTAGCACATCCTCAATTGAAGTTTGCTCGTTGAGAGAACAATCAGGGGTAACCTTCACAGATGAAAACTTGCTGCTTGGTACCGCCGACCACTACCGTCTACTCTACATCTTTGTCAACTTTGGCAAATTTGTGTTATCCATAGTTTTAGTGGATTCTGGAGCATCTCTTAACTTGATGAGCCTACGAATATTGGCTTTTTTGGATATTGAAGTTCAAGAGCTTACAACCGATAAAATGATGTTAAGAGGAGTAAACCAAAAGGGGGAAAGAGCCCTTGGATCAATTACATTACTTATGAAGGTTGGAGAACTCGTAACAACCGTTAAATTTCATATCATCGACGCTGAGACCTCTTTTAACGCTCTTTTGGCTTGAGCATGGATTCATGAGCACAATAAGATTTCATCATCTCTACACCAGTGCATCAAATACTGCAAAGATGGTCAAGAGAATTGCATCAAGGGATACCTATAACCATTTTCAGTGCACGAAGTTGGTATCCATAAAGATGCTACCTACTACGCACCTCCAAATAAGACTGTCTTCTCGCGCAAGATTTTGATAAACAAAGATGAAGATTTAGAAGAATCACAAAAAGGAGGCAATAGAACTCCGCTTCAACAACCTTTTACCACTTCCTTACAACGAGTTGGTGGAAGTTCTTCTAGTTCACGCACCCGAAGTTGAGGTCGGAGACGCGGACTAGGAAAGATCAATTTAATTGTTGAACGGACTACGCCAAGCATCAACATTGCTGATGAAGATAGTTCTAAAGATGAGGTAATGATGACAAAACAGAAGAAACCTCAGTACGAGATATCCCTAGAAGATACAAAGAAGAATGAATATGAAACAATGAATGATCGGATAAACCACTATGTGAATACTATAACCCTTACTCCGATTCTCCCGCAAAAGGTCGAGAGTTTAGAGGTCAAGGAAGTTCCATACTATGACCCTCACTCTGATTCTCCCTCAAAAGGTCGAGAGTTTAGAGGTCAGGGAAGTCCATAGTGTTAGTTCAAAGCTGATCAAATTTTACAGTGCTTCTACCTCTACTGAGCTTGAAAAATATGTAAATTTGGATGTTGATTCTAATGAATTAATGGAAATGCCTACCTCTACTGAGCTTAAAAAACATGTAAATTTGGATGTTGATTCTAATGAATTAATGGAACAAAACATGTAAATTTGGATGTTGATTCTAATGAATTAATGAAATTGCCTTTTGGTTACTTCTCACCTTGTGTTCAGAAGTTAATTTTTGGATGGTGATTCTAATGAATTAATGGAATTGCCTTTTGGTTAGTTCTCGCCTTGTGTTCAAAAGTTAATTCAACAGGTCTAATGAATTAATGGAATTGCCTTTTGGTTACTTCTCGCATTGTGTTCAAAAGTTAATTCAACCTGGACAATGAATTAATGGAATTACCTTTTGGTTACTTCTTGCCTTGTGTTCAAAAGTTAATTCAACAAGGATGAATTAATGGAATTGCCTTTTGGTTACTTCTCGCCTTGTGTTCAAAAGTTAATTCAACAGCGACACTTACCAAAACAAATGACAAAAGATAAATTTCAACTTATTGAAAAACTATGGAATGCTAAAAGTCAAACTCCCAATTTAAAAGAAGGTCTCGGATTTGGTACAGTTTGACCAGTCAATGATTCTGAATTTTGCATGGTAGTTATTAGTGAGTCAGAAGAGGATTGCCTCAATTTAGAGGATGACTTTACTAATCAACCAATAGAAGATGATCCGCCAGAATTTGAGGAGGAAATTAAATCTACTATCGGTGAATTGAAAGAGATTAACCTCGGGATTGAAGAACGACCCCGACCTATGTTTATAAATTCATTACTTGATGACAAAGTAACTGCAGAACTGGTTAAACTATTAACAAAATTCAAAGATTGTTTCGTATGGAGCTACGATGAAATAACAGGACTATAAGCAGAGGTTGCAGTCCATAAACTTAGGGTGGACAAGAATATAACCCTAGTAAAACAAGCTCCCAGAAAAATGCGCCTTGAAAAAGAACAACAAGTCATCGCTGAAGTGAAAAAGTTGATAGACGCCAACTTTGTTAAAGAAGAGCACTACCCCACGTGGTTATCCAATATTGTACATGTTAAGAAGAAAAATGGACAAATCCGTGTCTGTGTTGACTTCAGAGATTTGAAGAAGGCATGTCCAAAAGACGAGTTTCCACTATCTATACCAAAGATTATGATGGATATCGCTTTAACACATGAGATTTTCTCCTTCAGAGACGGATCGTCGTGATATAACCAAATCAAGATGGCTCCCGAGGATGCAACATTTACAGCTTTCAGAACACCGATTGGAATTTTCTGCTACAGAGTGATGTCGTTCGGCCTAAAGAACGCCGGAGCAACATATCAGCGTGCAATGACAAAAATTTTTGACGACCTCATTCAAAATCAAGTAGAATGCTACGTGGATGATTTGTTAATCAAAAGTAAATAGAAAATAGACCATTTGCACGATTTGAGGATCATGTTTGAACGGTTACGGCGATATGACCTTAAAATGAATTTTTTAAAGTGCACCTTTGGTGTTACCTCTGAGAAATTTCTAGGGTTTGTTGTCTGTCATCGGGGAATTGAGATCAACCCAGATAAGATTAAAGCTATCTTTGAAATGCCTCCCCCTAAAACCTTGAAAGAGCTACTTTCCTTTCAGGGGAAGTTGGCATATCTGAGATGCTTGATTTCTAATCTCTCAGGTAGGTGTCGGCCTTTCTCGGCATTAATTAAAAAGTATGCTAAATTCTTTTGGGAAATGAAATGTCAGCGGGCCTTTAAGAACGTCAAATAATATTTAATGACACCTCCTGTCTTAGCAGCCCCTATCCCAGGGAAACCTCTGATACTTTATACCACAACCTTGGATGACTCTCTTGGAGCCCTCTTAGCCCAAGTCAATGAGGAAGGTAAAGAAAATGCGCTCTACTACTTGAGTCATCGTCTAATACCGACGGACATAAGGTATCCACCTATTGAGAAGCATTGTGTGGTGTTAATTTTCACCGCCCAAAAGACTAGACATCACATGCTTTTTCATAAGATTACCCTAAATTCAAAAGGTAATCCATTGCAATATCTGATGACCCGACCAACACTCTCCGGACATTTAGCAAGATGGTCAATGATCATATTGCAATTTGATATAACTTTTGTTTCCCTCTGTGCTATCAAGGGACAGATACTAGCAGACTTTCTCGCTGCAGACCCACTGCCTTTTTTGGTGCGAGACGAGCAAATACTACAAATTGAATTTTTTGGTGCGCAGCGCTGGGAAATGTACTTCGATGGTGCTTCGTCAGCCAGGAAAGACAAAGAATCAGGCACAGTTATACCAGGCAAATCAGGGATCGGTTTGATCTTTATTACGCCAGGTAAGGGTATGTTGAGGTTCTCATACCACCTGACTGAGTCATACACCAATAATGAAGCAAAATACAAAGCTTTAACCACCGGATTGGAATTGGCAATCTCAATGAATATAACAAACATTGTCATCTATGGTGACTCTCAACTTGTCATCCAGCAGGTCTCCAGACAATACAGAATTCTGAAACCAAAATTAACAGAGTACCATCAGTACACAATGAGGCTCCTGAAGCAGATTCCTGAGGTGACTTTCTACTTGATTCCTTGGGGCGATAATGCCCATGCCAACGCTCTAGCAAAACTCGCTAAGGAAATGACATGTCCCCAAAGGATTCCATCAAAGTCACGGTGGAAGGAAGATGAGTCTTGTCTCTAAACGACTTCAAAACTCTACACAAGCTTAGAAAAGAAGAAACAATAAATACAGTCGCAGAAATCAACGAAGATTGGTGCAAGCCATTAATAGAATATTTGCATACTGTAAAGCTGCCAGAAGATAAGTCTGAGGCACACCACATCACAAGAAGGGCGATGTCTTAATTCCTAGTGGGAAATGTTCTCTACAGAAGATCGTTCGGTCAAATGTCGCTACGGTGTTTGAGCAGAGCCGAGGAACAGAACATTGTCAAAGAGGTACATGCCGGATTGTGTGGCGCTCACCAGTCAGGTCAAAAAATGAAAATGAAGATCAAAAGAATCGGGTATTATTGGTCAGCAATGATGTCCGATTGCATGGATACAGTTAGAAGATGTCACCAATGCCAAGTGCATGGGGTGGTCTTACACCATCCTCCAAATCTGCTACACCAAACTGTTGTTTCGTGGTCATTCAAGTGTTGGGGCACGTACATAATAGGATTGATAGACTCTCCATCTTCTAAAGGATACATGTTTATACTTGTCCCTACAGATTGCCTCTTAAAATAGGTAGAGGCAGTACTGTTACGTTAGGTTACAACACTGCACGTCCTTCAATTTTTCAAAAGCCAAATCGTCTACCGTTTTAGAGTTCCGTGAAGAATAATCTCCGATAATGGGACAGCTTTCAAAAGTACAAAGATCAACAATTTTGTCAGAAGACATGGGATAGATTGGAGATACTCTAAAATTTATTATCCCATAGCAAATGGTCTGGCCAAAGCTTTCAACAAGACACTGGTACAGATTTTGAAGAAAATACTGGATGAAAGCAAAAGGGATTGGCATAAGAAACTGTTAGAAGCCCTGTGGGCCTACTGGATGACTTTCAGGACTCCCACTCATTGAACACCTTATATGCTCGTGTATGTGACCGAGGCCGTGCTACCGCTAGAATTCCAGACACCATCTCTCAGAGTCGTCATTGCCAACCAACTCACAATGGAAGAAAGAGCAAAAGTAAGACTTGAAGAACTGGAGTGTCTCGAGGGAAAATGACTAGAAGCCCAACAAAATTTGAAGCTTTACTAGGAAAAGATGGTACAAGACAATGAAAAATTGGCCCGCACTAGGACATTCAAAGTTGGTGACCTTGTGCTTGTGCTCAAAAGACCTATTCTTGCACGCTGCAAAATAGGTGGAAAATTCGAGCCAACTTGAGACAAACCATTTGTCATTGAGAAGGTCTATACAGGAGGAGCCTACCATTTAGTGGACTTCTGAGGGTGAAAGACCCATGTTACCAATAAATGGACGATACCTGAAAACTTATTACAGAACCTGATGCCGCTCAATGTCGCTTACCTCTACTTTCTTTGAAACTTTGAAACTTGGATTATTTAGGGTTATCTATGTGGCCAAATGTCTATGACCGGGTCCAAATTTTGTAATTAACCTCATTATAAAGAAAATTTTGAGAAAATTTTTGAACTTCACACATTCTCTTTTCTACTTTAAAATTAAATACCCTACTAAATTAAACAAAACTCACACATAAAATGAATAATCCTCTTCACCAAAACAAACTAAAATTTTCTTTAATAAATACTTTTTTTGTTCATGTTCGTGCGAAGTTTCGACCCACTGACATTTTTTTCTATCGTCTGCAGAAAAATGTCAAGACAGAGGGTGATCTTTGCCTTCCAGGATGGCTGGAACCTCGCACTGAATGAAGAGATGACGCCGCAAGGAGGTGTCATAGATTTCAACGTGGATTTCAACTAGGTTGATATGGACAACATGGGTCCTCTAATGGATGTAGTCAGTAGTAAAGAGAAAGAGGGACTGCCTTCACTGTTGAGGGTAACCACTCAAGATAATGTGTCACGCAAAGGTAAAAATGTGATAGCGGAATAAGATCAGATGGAGGGGCCCAGGCGTCTGCCCTCTATGGTAGCTACTCCAGCAAGGGACCTAATAGCCACCTGTAATGAACGATTACCGATTACTCCACTCCGTAGGATGCAACGCAGAAATGCTAGCCAAAAGAAACAGAGAGCCTTTCTGCGATAGGAACGCAAACACCAGAGAGACGTGAGCAATTTTCTTACCCCATTTCTGAGGGATATATTTATGACCCAAATCTGAGAGAAACTCCTGCCAGTCTGCCCACTACAGATGAAGAGTCAGGGTTTGCGACAGAATCAGATGTGCTCTCAGTTCCATATATCTTATGCAGTGGTTGCCCAACATGCAATGTTGAGGTACCAGTCGGGACATCAGTCACAGGCGCATTTGTAGAATGCCCGGATTGCAATGTTCTGCATCTATAACATTTCAGTACATTAAAAGAATACACTTCAAGCACTAATGAGTCTCAGACTCCATACTTCGCGATAAATGAACCATATGTCCCATTGAGAACAGATCAACACGCACCATGGAGCCCAGGATCATACATCCCACTAGAGGCTGAATCTTATATTCTGGATCGATCAACACAAGTTTGGGTCCCCGCAGAGACCCGAAGGAAGGAATGTCCGTGGCAGCTGCCAACTCCTGGTATGGTAGAATACTACAAGATAAGCAGAGTGAATAAAAGAGAATTCGAGTTCTATGAAGAGGTTTAGGGAAAGTTCGTCAATATATTGGAAGGCCTGAAATTGTACACCAAGGTTTTCTCTGAGACTGATGAAAGGAGTATTTTGGATTGCATTGTTGATTTAAGAGACAGAGGCCGAGCGCGCCTTCTCATGGAGAGAACATATTCCGAGCTGGAGAAATGGATGAAGAGAAATGGAAGAATGACCATCCAATGTACCTATTACTACAACTTCACGAACGACAGATAGGGGAATCCGCCTGGGATCCTCAGATACAACCAAGTGGATCCGTTGCCACCAATGATAAAAATGGATGTTCAAGAGAACGGTCAAGTGGAATATTCTACCCGCTACTTGCATTCTCAACAGTTGCATCATTAACATTTATGAAGAAGGTGACTGCATTCCCCCCACACATTGATCATCATGATTTTGTGAGCCCTTTCTGCACGGTCTCGTTCATGAGTAAAAGCAATATTATATTTGGAAAAGAAATTGATATAGTCGGCCCTGGTGAATTCAGAGGAGGTGTGGAGATTCCTCTTCCAGTTGATGCAGTACTTCTCCTGAAGGGAAATGATGCAGACATTACAAAGCATTGCATTCCAGGAGTGCGACATCGTAGGGTGTCTGTAACCTTCCGCAGAATGGACGACAGTAAAATACCGTATGGATTCCAGCATGACCAAGAATTGGAGGAATTATTTCTATATGAGCTGTGAGAAGGTTGTACCTCTAAGCACATGCGAAGAGAACTCTTATCCTGGAGCATGACTTAGAAGGTCTACTTGATTAGGAGCTCAACATACCTGGTACAGATAGTGCACTTTCTTTCTTTTAACAGCATGACATGTACCTAATTTTATTCAGTCTACGATATACTCATAGCATGAGATGATTCTCAATGTATTTCAACATGGGTTACATAATGTACCTTTTGAGGCATTAGCCTATGTCTGATTTATGGCATCCCTTTTTGGAGAAAATTAATGAAAATTTCTCTCAAATTGTGCCTTTTTGTCAGTTGCCTTTTTTTGCGATGGATGAAAGTCGCGGACAATGCGATGGTTCAGAATTTCAATGAACAAAGAATGAAACAACAAATCTTCAACAATAAATAAAACATAAATGAAAAATAATTATAAATGAGTAAATAACAATAAAATAAATTTTTTTTTGAAAATCAACCAATTAAAATTAAAACTTTAAAAAAAATATTTAAAAAAATGTGATAAAAAAAACAAGAAAATAAAACAAATATGTTGAGTGGATTCTTCTGTTTTCAGAATTTCCTACTCTTAGTGCGAGCAGCACAACCATCATTATCTACACTAACTCTCTACACATCCTCACAGAATTTCACATTCTGCACATAACTCCACAAAACTTTACAAATCTCCTTCAACAGGATCAACCTTTTTCACATGATACATTTCTGTAAATTCAACACTACAAACTCTCTTTTGAGAATTGACCTACATTTCAATTCTGACTTCTGAACCAGTCCTACATTTCTGATTCATTACATTCGTGGTCGGACCACACATTCCGACACTCTCTTCTGAGAATTGACTTACATTTCAATTCTCACTTCTGAATTAGTCATACATTTCTTATTCATTACATTCGAAGTCGGACCTTACATTTCGACACTCTCTTTTGAGAATTGATCTACATTTCAATTCTCACTTCCGAATCAATCCTACATTTTTGATTCATTACATTCAAGGTCGGACCTTACATTCCAACACTCACTTTTGAGAATTGACCTAAATTTCCATTCTCACTTCCGAATCAGTTCTACATTTCTAATTCATTACATTCGAGGTCGGTCCTTACATTCTGACACTCTCTTTCGAGAATTGACCTTGATTTCAATTCTCAATTCCGAATCAGCCCCATATTTCTGATTCATTACATTTGAGGTCGGTCCTTACATTTTGACGCTTTCTTTTGAGAATCAATCCTACATTTCAATTCTCATTTTTGAATCAGTCCTACATTTCTGATTCTTTACATTTGAGGTCGGGCTTTATATTCCGACACTCTCTTTTGAGAATTGACCTACATTTCTATTCTCATTTCTGAATCAATCCTACATTACTGGCTCATTACATTCAAGGTAGGTCCTTACACTCTGACTCTCTCTCCCTCTTTANAAAACTCCATAAAGCTCTACAAATCTTCTTCAAAATCAACATTTCCACATGACACACTACCGCAAATTCAACTTCACAAGCTCTTTGTATATTTCAAATCACCTCTTCAAATCAACACCTAAATCCTGATTATCTCATCTTTGAATTGATACTTACATTTCAATTCTCATTTCCAAATAAGTCCTAAGTTTCTGATTCTTTACATTTGAGGTCGGACCCTACATTCCGACACCATCATTTAAGAATTGACCAACANACAAAACAAATTTCTTTTGAAAATCAACCAATTAAAATTAAAACTTTAAAAACATATTTTAAAAAATTAGATGTGATAAAAACAACAAGAAAATAAAACAAACCAGTTGAGTGGATTCTTCCATTTTTGGAAATTCCTACTCTTTGTGCGCGCAGCACAACCATCGTTATCTACACTAACTCTTTGCACGTCCCCGCAGAATTTCACATTCTACACAAAAACTCACAAAGCTTTATCGATCTCCTTCAATAGGATCAACCTTTTTCACATGATACATTTTTATAAATTCAACACTACAAACCCTCTTTTGAGAATCAATCCTACATTTCAATTCTCATTTTTGAATCAGTCCTACATTTCTGATTCTTCCGAATCAGTCCTAAATTCTGATTCTTCACATTTGAGGTTGGACCTTACATTTCGACACTTTAAGAATTGACCTACATTTCAATTCTCATTTTCGAATCAGTCCTACATTTCTGATTCATTACATGCGAGGTCTGTCCTTACATTCCGACACTCTCTTTCGAGAATTGACCTACATTTCAATTCTCATTTTTGAATCAATCCTACATTTTTTATTCATTACATTCAAAGTCGGTCCTTACATTTCGACACTCTCTTTTGATAATTGACTTATATTTCAATTCTCATTTTCAAATCAGCCCTACATTTCTGGTTCATTACATTCGAGGTTGGTCCTTACATTCTGGCACTCTCATTTGAGAATTGATATACATTTTAATTCTCATTTTCATATTTTTGATGCATTACATTCAAGGTCGGTCCTTACATTCTGACACTCTCTTTTGAGAATTAACCTACATTTCCCTCATTTCCGAATCAGTCCTACATTTCTGATTCATTACATTCAAGGTCGGTCCTTACATTCCACATTTCCGAATCAGTCCTACATTTCTGATTCATTACATTCAAGGTCGGTCCTTACATTCTGACACTCTCTCTTGAGAATTGGCTGACAGTTCAATTCTCATTTTCGAATCAGTCCTATATTTCTGATTCATTACATTCGAGGTCGGTCCTTACATTCTGACACTCTTTTTTGAGAATTGATATACATTTCAATTCTCAATCCTACATTTCTGATTCATTACATTCGAATTCGGTCCTCACATTCTGACATTCTCTTTTGAGAATTGACCTATGTTTCAATTCTCATTTCTAAATCAGTCCTATATTTCTGATTCATTACATTAGAGGTCGGTCCTTACATCCCGACACTCTCTTTTGAGAATTGACATGCATTTCAATTCTGAGTCTTACATTTCTGATTTATTACATTCGAGGTCAGTCCTTACATTCTGACACTCTCTTTTGAGAATTGATATACATTTCACATATCATTTTCCTATTTCTGATTCATTACATTCGAGGTCGGTCCTTACATTTTGATACTCTCTTTTGAGAATTGACCTACATTTCAATTCTTATTTTTGAATCAGTCCTACATTTCTAATTCATTACATTTGAGGTCGGTCCTTACATTCTGAAAGTCTCTTTTGAGAATTGATATACATTTCAATACTCATTTTCATATTTTTGATTCATTACATTAGAGGTCGGTCCTTACATTCCGATATTCTCTTTTTAGAATTGACCTACATTTCAATTCTCATTTCTAAATCAGTCCTACATTTCCGATTCATTACATTCGATGTCGGTCTTTACATTCTGACACCTTTTTTTTTAGAATTGATATACATTTCAATTCTCATTTTCATATTTTTGATTCATTACATTTGAGGCCAGTCCTTACATTCCGACACTCTCTTTTGAGAATTGACACATATTTCAATTCTCAGTCCTACATTTTTGATTCATTACATTCGAGGTCAGTCCTTGCATTCCGACTCTCTCTCTTTTTGAATTGATGTCTAAATTTTAATTTGCACCTCGAGGTCAGCACTTGCATACTGGTTCTCATCATCTAGAACATTCTAAAATTTCATAACTCAAAGTCCACTCTCCAATCCCCAGCGAGAGTCCCTACTTCTTGATTTGATCAAACACTCTTCTGCTAGTTCCCCAGCAGAAACAAATGACACACACAACTCTACGTGTACTTTCGGGTCTTTTGACTTAGGAGTTTATATTAGCTTTTGTTGATCTCCTCGGTCAATGCCATTACGCACGGTGTACTTGCCCAGCACACCACACCTATAGGGGATCCATTTGTTGACCTCATTTTGAGTTGAGGTTTAATTTTTTCCTCTTTAGTAGCCTAAGGTCTAGCCATAGGATTTTCATATTGACTATTCTTAGAGAACAAGAAAAGGCACCCTCACCACTAGAAATTCCAAATCTTTACTCAACTTGAAGTTCCAAATATTGGTCCTAACCTCTAGCACTTAGTAGGTGGGGTCACTATAAGGGACACTCAAGATGAGTCACCCTTAGGACGGTTGGACCTTAAGGTTGACCCTTGGTGTTGGTATGGAGCTGAGGCACTCACTACATATATCTGCACCCACAATTACTCACAACCTTGAACTCAAATTTTTAGCCTTGGTCCCTTGATCTTTTGGGATACTCATGTAGATGGTCTCTTAAACCTACTTGTCATATGGCTATGGTTTGGCTAAGACCACTATACAGATGACCAAAAATGGGGTTTCCATTGGTCCATGGCTTGTAGGTGATGGTTGGTGCCTCAACTCTACCAAAATACCCATCTTGGCCGTTTACCCCTAAAACAACTCGAAATTACCAAAATACCCCTCCATAGCCCAAAATCCCAAAAATTCCAAAAATTCCCAGAAAATCTCAATAAATTACAAATATTCCCAATTTCGTTTCTCTCAACTACCACATGACCCAATTTGGCCAATTTGACCATCTTTAACCAAAACCCCCAAATTTGCACCACATGACCCAATTGGCCAATTTGACCATCTTTAACCAAAATCCCCAAATTTGTCTTTAAAGACCCAAATTTCCTCAAATCCAACTTAAATGTCCATCAATTTGATCTCAATTGACCCCAATTTCAATCTTAAACTCAAATTAACTTTTGATATGACCAAATTAAACCAATTACAAGCTTAATTGGCACATGTTTTGAGCCCAATTTTGAGTTAGGTTAAAACCCCAACTTTGGCCACATGAACTAATCTCACCAAATTGAACCCATAGCCTAGTCAATTGGCCACAATTAATGTTGCAAAATCTTCATAGAATTCCCATACATCAAAATCAACCATTAATTGGCCTTGGTTAAGCCTCAAATCTATTTGATTTTGGACTATTTCCAAAATTCCCAAATTTAGTCCCAAAATTGGCTAAGTCCCCAAATTTCACCCAATTGATTTCCTTAACCTCCAAATTGGCATCCAATTAATCTTGGAAATAGTAAGTCCCCAAATTTCACCCAATTGATTGCCTTAACCTCCAAATTGACATCCAATTCATGTTGGTCCCCAAATTTCACCCAATTGATATCCTTAACCTCCAAATTGGCATCCAATTCATGTTGAAACCTCTTCATGAGGTCCCTATTGACCATTTACATAATCAATTCGGACATAGCCCAAGGCTAAATCAAGCTAGACCCAAGCCTAGCCCAACATGACCAAATTGATTAAAGTTCAAAATTCCCTCAAATTAATCTATCAATTGAGCTCAAAACCACTTCCATCCTCACAAAAGTTGTTCCTTATGATCATCTACACCAAATGAAATAATTAATTGGGCCAACTTATAAGGCTAGCCTAGACCAAACCCAAAACTTGGTCATTTGCACCCATTTGGACCCATGCACTAAATGTGACCTAACCACCCTAAATTCACCAAATTAACTCCACCCCAACCATTAGTTGGACTTAGTGACAAGTCCAAACACTATGAAAGCAGCTAAATCATGCCATGGACCAATGGTCCCCCAAATTAAAAGATATTATTTCCAAAAATGCATGTGCTTAAGATATTCTAACCAAAATTAGGAATTATTGAACTAAATTGTTGTGACATATTCCCCTGGGTTCCCTGAGCTCCTATCCACCCCCCTGGCCGGCCGACCAGCCTAGTGGCCGAAAAAGCTCAAAAGTGAGAGCCACTCCCATGGAACCTCACCTAAAATCAAACCTAAAGGCCAGCTCATCCAAATCAAATTGAAGAGCTCCTCTGTCCTCCACCTAAGTCACACAATGCACCCAAACTTGTGCCCTGAGAGCCACCCCATGACCACTTTTATAAAATCTCAACTCCAAGGCCATGGGAGGTGGTGCTAATTTTTTCTCAAGGAGAGCCTCCCAAATCACTCACAGAGCTTCCTTAAGATCTCTACAGCCCATTCCAATCACTCCACTACCTTGATTCCCCATGTCTAACCCTAATTTTGATCCTAAAATTAAGGCAGAAACAGGACATCTCTCAAAACTCCACAAAACTTCCATTGTTTGTGCCCACACCTTCACAACAGTAAGAGAAGACAAAGCTGCATCAAATTACCCTCTGAAATAGCCTCCACCATAGCTCCAGACCAACACCTGAAATTGAGCTTGGTCGAATTCGTACTTAGTCCTTACACCACAACAAGAGGCTTAATCCCTAGCCTCCTTGGACCCCAACGAACGTGCCGAGCACCTCTGATTGAAGCCTCCCTTCTCAGAGCAAAGGTATAAAACTTCTCCACCTCCCGAGCCTATTTTGATTCTCCATTTACTTGGGCTTGATTTCATGACACATTAACCGTATGAATGTGTTCTTCTAACTAAGATGAGCATTTTAAAAAAAATTCACTTAATTTAGTTGACAAATGAAAGAGATCATAAGCCTTGAGCCTAAGCCATTGGGGACGATGACCACGCGCCGTCCGATCGCACGTGTATCAAATAGATGGCTAAGAGGAAGCTGGAAAACGTTTCTTTACATAAACAGCGGGACGCGTGGCTGCTCGCGTGGATGGCGACGTCAAATAGGAGCGCGCCGCTTGGAGTTTTGGAGATGCCTAGGATCTACATGGCGCCACGTGCATAAGTAAAAAATAGGGCTTTTTCTATTTATTTAAACTCCCTAAACTTGAAAAATCCATAACTTTGTGTAAAAAAATCACAAAAATAAAATAAAAATACCAACTTGCTCAATGAACAAAGGAGAATAATGTGGAATAAATGTCAAGTCTAATTGATGATAAAAGTTTTTAATTAATTAAACACTGTTTGGGATCATTTGATTCTCCATGCATATTGATACATCACCTTGGTTTGAAATTTTGGCATGTTGTAGCCTCTGTCAAGAGAAACATTCTATACAGAGATCCATATTTTTCAATTTCTTGCACATTATTTCCTTAAAATAATCATGGAAATTAGCATATTGATTAAAAAATTGTAAGAAAATTTTGGAAGGTCCACCATAACCATAGAAGCTTTTAGAAATAATTTCATAGGTCAAGTCATTTGAACTGCACTTAAATTTTACGAACACTAAATCACTAAAATAATTAATTTTGGAAAATATAAACATTTAAAGGACTTTATTTTTTATCTCCATTGTGACTTATGATCCAGAGAACTCAATATAAAAATTTCAAAAATATTTTGAGTTCATTTGATAACTTAACTTGATTTTTAAAAATAAATACCACTTTTGACACTTAAATGGTTTTTAAAAAAATCAAAATATAACTTAAAAAATTATGAAACTTAGCTTTTTGAGTTCTATGTGATTAGGGATATTTTATAAAAATAAAATAATATTTATAATAAAAGCTTGATTTTTTAGCCCATTTTAAATATTAAAAAAATTCATAAAAAAACACAAAAATAACAAAATTTATAGAAACTTAGCCTATTTTAAATATTTAAAATAATTAAAAAATTCATAAAAATCACAAAAATAATGAAACTCATGGAAATGTTCTAAATTGTTTCAAGTAAAAATTCATAAAAATCACAAAAATAATAAAACTCATGAAAATGTTCTAAATTGCTTCCCTCACTTAGGAACAATTAGAATATTTTTCCTGATTTTCTAAATAAAGATATTGAATTTCAAAGATTAAAAATAATTTTTAAAGGCTAAAAATGAGTTTTCACTAAAATAATTCTAATAAATCAAAGAAAAATCAGAAAAATATGAAATTTGCTCCTTTGGGTTCTCTAACCTCAGAGAGATTTTACAAAGGCACAAAACTTAATTTTTAATCATTTAAAATATTTTATTTTTATTAAATAACCTAGAATTTAAAATAATTCTGATAAATCACAAGGAATTTAAAAAATCATGAAATTTAGTCCAATGGCTTCTTTTGTCTAGGTCTACCTCCAGTAAAAATTTCAAAGGATTAGAGTTTACCTTGGTCAATTTAGGGATTTTCTTTGAAAAATCATATTTTTGCATGAAAATGATTATTTAAAATCAATTAAATTCTGAAAAATCACATTTTCTCCTTCGATGTCTTAATTGACCCATGAATGAGGTAGGATAAAAATTTCAAAGTTATTTAAATTGAATTTGACAAATTATGAAGTGTTAGAGCCTGAGGGGCAAATTTATAATTTTGGAAATTTAGCCTTAATTGACATTTAGGCCTAAGTCAAGGAGGGAAATGGGCAACCTCTGATCTTAATCAATTTATTTGATGTTTGGAACATAAGGGGTTAATTGGTAGAAACTAATCTCACTTTCTTAATTTGGTTAATAAATTTCTAAATTATTAAAATTTGGAAGTTTATTAAGTTTAAAATCTCGTAATTAAGATTAATAAATTTCTAAATTATTAAAATTTGAAAGTTTATCAAAATTAAATGATCCTCGATAAGTTAATAAATTTCTAAATTATTAAAATTTGGAAGTTTATTAAAATTAAACGATCCTGGACTGGGGTATGACTTTTGAAGCCAATAATTAATCAATTTAATACCCCTATTTTGATTTTCAAATAAAATCCAAGTGTTAATAAATTTCTAAATTATTAAAATTTAGAAGTTTATTAAAATTAAATGATCCTGAACTTAGTAATAAATTTCTAAATTATTAAGATTTGGAAGTTTATTAAAATTAAATGATCCTGGATTTAGAGTATGACTTTTGAAGTCAATAATTAATCAATTTAATACCCTTATTTTGATTTTCAAATAAAAATTCAAATTATGAATAATGACCACTTAAAGCTTAAATTTCAAAATTAATTAAGACACTCACCTAGGTCTTAAGGGCTTAGTGGTGACTTAGGCTAAATAACTAATTAAGACACTCACCTAGGTCTTAAGGGCTTAGTGGTGACTTAGGCTAAATTAAAAATTAATTAAACTGTCAAATAAAATCCAAATCATGAATCATGACCACTTAAAGTTTAACCCTTTTCAAAACTAAACACTCACCTAGGTCTTAAGGGCTTAGTGGTGACTTAGGCTAAATCAAAATTAACTAAATGACTCACCTAGGTCTTAAGGGCTTAGTGGTGACTTAGGCTAAATCAAAAATTGATTAAACAAGAATCCAAATCATGAATCACGAACACCTAAAGTTTAACCCTTTTCAAAATTAATTAAGACACTCACCTAGGTCTTAAGGGCTTAGTGGTGACTTAGGCCAAATCAAAATTGACTAAATGAGGATTAGGGCTAGGCGTTAAGGGGTAGTGGTGACTTAGGCCAAATCAAAATTGATTAAATGAGGATTAGAAAAATAAACATAATTATATTAAACATCCTTGAAACAACACTAAGCCCAATTAGGATCAAAGNTTACATATGAGGTCAGACCCTACATTTCGACACTTTCTTTTGAGAATTGACCTACATTTCAATTCTCATTTCCGAAGTAGTCCTAAATTCNATTGACCTACATTTCAATTCTCATTTCTGAATCAGTCCTAAGTTTCTGATTCTTTAAATTTGAGGTCGGACCCTACATTCCGACACATTCTTTTAAGAATTGACCTACATTTCAATTCTTATTTTCGAATAAGTCCTAAATTTTTGATTCTTTACATTTGAGGTCAGTCCCTACATTCTGACACCTTCTTTTGAGAATTGATCTACATTTTAATTCTCATTTCTGAATCAGTCCTAAATTTCTGATTCATTACATTTGAGGTCGGACCCTACATTCCGACACTTTCTTTTGAGAATTGGCCTACATTTCAATTCTCATTTATGAATTAGTCCTAAGTTACTGATTCATTACATTTGAGGTCGGACCCTACATTCTGACACCTTCTTTTGAGAATTGACCTGCATTTCAATTCTCATTTCTGAATCAGTCCTAAATTTCTGATTCTTTACATATGAGGTCAGACCCTACATTTCGACACTTTCTTTTGAGAATTGACCTACATTTCAATTCTCATTTCCGAAGTAGTCCTAAATTCCTGATTCTTTACATTTGAGGTCGGTCCCTACATTCTGACACCTTCTTTTGAGAATTGACCTACATTTCAATTCTCATTTGTAAATCAGTCCTAAATTTCTGATTCATTACATTTGAGGTCGGACCATACATTCCGACACTTTCTATTGAGAATTGACCTAAATTTCAATTCTCATTTCTGAATTAGTCTTACATTTTTGATTCATTACAATCAAGGTCAGTCCTTACACTCTGACTCTCTCTCTCTCTCTCCCTTTTTTTGAGTTGATATTTGAATTTCAATTCCCACATCAGGGTCAGCACTTACATACTGATTCCCATCCTCTATGAATACCTCAAATTTCATTACTCAAAATTCACTCTCTGATCACCAACGAGAGTCCCTACTTCTTGGCTTGATTAAACACACACATACGAATTCTCCAGCAGAAAAAAATCACACAGACAACTCTACATGTACTTCTGGTTCTATTGATTTAAGAGTTTGTATTGCTTTTTGTTGATCTCGTCGGTCAACGCCAATACGCGCGGTGTGCTTGCCCAGCACACTACTATTGGGGGTCCATTTGTTGACCTCATTTTTGGTTGAGGTTTAGTTTTTCCTCTTTAGTAGTCTAGGGTCTAGCCATAGGACTTTTCATGTTGATTATTCTTAGAAAACTAGACATGGAACCCTCACTATTAGAAATTCTACCCTCTTCTTCACTCAACCTGGAGTTTCACATATTGCTCCCAACCTCTATGTACTTAGTAGGTGGGGTCATTGTGTGGGAAACTCAAGAAGAGTCACCCCTAAGATTGTTGGACCTTAGGGTTGACCTTGGGTGTTGGTCTAGAGCTAAGGCACTCACTACACTAATCTGCACTCACAATCACTCACAGCCCCGAGCTCAAATTTCTAACCTAGATCCCTTGAGCTTTTGGGATACTCATGTAGATGGTCCCCTAAATATACAAGCCCTAAGGCTATGGTTTAGCTAAGACCTCTATGTAGATGACCCAAAATGGGGTTTCCTTTTGTCCATGGCTTATTGGTGATGATTGGCACCTCAACTCTACCAAAATACCCATCTTGGCGTTTTGCCCCTAAAACACCCCCTGATTACCAAAATGCCCTTCTTGGGCTCAAATCCCAAAAATTCCTAAAAAATCCCAATAAATCCTAAATATTTCCAATTTCATTTCTTTCAAATATCACATGACCCAATTTGATTAATTTGACCATCTTTAAACAAAATCTCCAAATTGACCTTTAAAGACCCAAATTTCCCCAAATCCAACTCAAATGTCCTGCAATTTGATCTCAATTAACCCCAATTCCAATCCTAAACTCAAATTTACATTTGATATGACCAAACTAAACCAAATCCAAGCTCAATTGGTCCATGATTTGAGCCCAACTTTGATTTGGGCCAAAACCCCAATTTTGACCATATGACTTAATCTCACCAAATTGAACCCATGTTTAGTCAATTGACCCCAATTGATGTTAAAACTCTTGATAACAATCATATACATCAAAATCAACCATCAATTGACATTGGTGAAGCCTCAAATCCATTTGATTTTGGCCTAAATCCAAAATTCCCAAATTTAGCCCGNGAGCATGACTCAGAAGGTCTGCTTGATCAAGAGCTCGGTATACCAAGCGCAGAAGATTCACTTGCTTTCTTTAACAAGCATGACATGTATCTGATGTAATCAGTCTATGATGTACTCATATCTTCAGAAGGCTCTCAATGCATTTCAGCATGAATTACATGACGTACTCCCTTGAAGGCATTAGCCTATGTTTGATCTATAGCATCCTTATTGAAGCAGATTAATGGAAATTTCTCTCA
>JXCR01143797.1:24382-63343 GCA_002079205.1 Phalaenopsis hybrid cultivar | reverse complement strand
GAAGTAGCAAGGAGGAAGAAATCTCTCACTTTCCCTCCACTCTTACAATTTCTTAAAGAATTTCTCACAGTTACACGCTCTAGCAAGCTCTCTACACACTAATGGAACCTATCTAACCTCCAGGACTCCCTGATTTTTGGCCAAAATCTTCTCTTTAAAGATGTGGATGAGTTTTTCCAAGAGTTGCTTATGCACCCCTCCAAAATCTGGCCTTATCCATTGTACAAGTACACATAATCGTCGATCCCATCGTCGGCGGCCTCGATGGCGCCGTTGATTGCCTTATGAAGATTTTGTCCTGTAACCTCAAGAAAAGCTCACAGTCGGCGGCGTCGATGGTGTCGTCGGCGCCCTCGTGCAATTCTCCACATTTTGGTCCTTTTTGCTCCAAATTCGCTCATTTTTGCATCTTTTTGCTCCATTGACCTTAATTCATCATTCCTGCAACAAAATATCAAAAATACCTTTTTTTAAAGTGCAATATCATTAAAAATAGTATAAAAGAGGTACAAAAAACTCAACATATTTGACTTTGGTCAAGGACATACCTATTGATGTCTTATATGCATTTCTATAGGCCCATAATGCATTATCTAGCTTTAGAGACCAATCTTTTCCATTAAGTCTGATAATTTTTTTAAGATCCTTGTAATCTCTCAATCGTTCACTGATGTGCCCCTGCTGTTTGCTATTTTTATGTTCATTTAAATCCCCAGTAACAGTGCCAAAAACTTGACCAGTCCCAAACTTACGCACTAATTTAGCTTCCAAAAATGTGGCTAAAATCTTGACCAAATTTGTTTTAAGTGTTTATGTTGACCTCACTTTTTGTTGAGATCTACTCTTTCCACCTTAGTAGCCTAGGGTCCAGCCATAAGACCTTCCTGTTGACAATTTCTAATGGACTAGAAAGTAAACCTCACCATTAGAAATTCTAATCTCTTCTTTGCTTAACTTGAGGTTCCACGTATTGTTCCTAACCTCTAGCTTTTACTAGATGGGGTCAATATGGGGGAGATAAAGAAGAATCCCCATTGGATTATTTGACCTTAAAGTTAACCCTTTGATGGTGTTTTCTTGGTTGGTCTAACACACACACTTGCACATTACACTTCCACTCACAACCTTAAACCCAAACCTACTTAACTTTGATCCCTTGACCCATTGGGAGACTCACGTAGATGATCCTACAGACTAACTAGCCCTAGGCTACGGTTTAATTATGACCAGTACATGCAAAACCAAAAGTAGAGGATAATATTGGTCCATTTCTCAATTAGGGTGACTTAAACCCCAAATTTACCAAAATGCCCTACTTAGCCTTTTGCCCCCAAATCTACCAAATTTACCAACTTACCCTTGAAACCCTATAATTGGCCAAAATTACCTAAAATACTCAAATTTGTTTGAAAATAATCTCAAACCATTTGAAATCAACCAAATTGACCAAAACACCCAAATAATTTCAAAATCACCAAAATACCCCCTCATTTTGCCAAAATTACCAAAATACCCTTGATGCCCCAAATTATCCCAAAACCTTCAAAATCATTTCAAATATCCCCAAAATCAATTTTAGCTAACCTATTGAGATTAATTTGACCAATTTGACCTATTTTGACTAAAATCCCCAAATTGCCTTTAAAGGCCTAATTACCATAATTCACCCCCACTATCCACCAATTTGATACCAATCTTACCCAATTTTTATTCTAAACTTAAATTCATCATTTCTAAGCTTCATTGAAACCAAATCCAAGTCCAATTGACCAATATTTAAATCCAATTTAAACCCAAATCAAAAAGGCCCAATTTTGATCGCATGACCCAAGTCCATCAAATTGAACCACGTGATCAAATTAATTCCACCAAATTAATGATAAAAACCCTTCATGATATTTTCTTGAACGAAATTAAGTCACCAATTAACCTCAATTTGAACCCAAGCCTCACCCAAAGTTAACTAAATCAAATCTTTTTTTTTTGCCCCAAATTTTCCATGTCACCAAATTCCACCAAATTAAACTCTATAACCCAAAAATTTCCATCCAATTGATATCCAAAACTCCTGATGACAATCCTTAGAACCAATTGGAACCATCAATTGCCCAATATCAAAAGTCTAGCCCAACTCAAACCCAAGTCTAACCAAACATCCTAAAAATTGACCATGAGCAAAAATCCTTTAATTTGAACTTCCAAATTAATTTAAAATCACTCCAAACATTTTCTAAACTTCTTATGACAATCATTTACATCATCCTGATCAATTAATTGAGCTCAATGTCATGAATAGCTTAACTTAAACCCAACTTCAAGCCAAAATGACCAAAATTGAACCCATGCACCAAAGTTGACCAAACCAAACCGAATTGATCAAACCAAAGCCACCACAGCCAACATTTGGACTCTAGTGACTAAGCTAGACCCACCTAGACCACCCCATATGAGCCATGGACAAAAGTACCCCTAAATTAAGGGATTTCTTTCCCAAAATACCTAAGCCAAGGAGATCTTTGCCAAAACCCATCACCAATCAAATTAATTACCATTAAGATTGCTCACTGGCTCCCTTAACCACCTGATAACTAGCTCAAGCCTGGCTAACCACCATAGTCAATAGAGGAGCCAAAATTGAGGGCCACCATACCTCAAATTGAACCTAATTGAACCTATCAAATGTGTCAAGCTCTGATTGGTCAATTATGTCACTCAGCTTTCCAACACAGCTCTCCAATGCACCCACAAGCCACCACTAAGCTCAACTCAGTGGCCATGGATATAAATTGAGCTCTTCATGGCCAAAGGGGATAATGCCTCTACCAAAATTTCACCAAAGCTTCTCCAAACCTCCGTGAGTGTTAGCCCACTATTTCCAGCCATCCAAATCCACTGCCTTAAGCTAATTTCTCAGGTCAATTCCATAAAAAAACTAGAACATGATTCCCCACTCCATATTCTACCAATTTCTCAGGATATTGCACACCATTCCCATAGTGAGAGGAGTTGATCCCCAACAAAAGCCCCATCACAAAGAGCTCCCACCTAGCTCTAGGCCTACACCTGTAATCGGCTTTGGTCAAAATCATACCTAGACAATTCACCATAATTTAGGAGCTCATCTGAAGGTTCTCTAGAGTCCTCAGAAGCTTCTCCAACCATCTTATTGAGGCCACCACTCTCAACAAAGGTATTGAGATCTCACCTTAAACCAAGCTTAACTTGATTCTCCATGCATAAAGACTGTAATTTACAGCATTGTCACCATATGGATGTGATCGTCTTGAGTAGATGAAGGTGTAAGAACAAATCCCACGTGATTTGGATGAGAATCAAGAGAGATCTTAAGTTTTGAAGTTTAAAAGCTCTCGGGTTAGCAATATTGGGGATGATGAATGGAGTTCATCCCTTTTTTGCTTGCATCAACATGGATGTTATGGATTGCGCCATACAGATAGATTAAATGAAACCGTGGGCTAATGAGGTGTCAAGGTGTCTGGCAGCGTCGAATGGCAGAATGCTGCGTGGAGGCTTTGTAGCTGATGAGGATGGCATAGCGCCTT
Organism: Phalaenopsis hybrid cultivar; assembly: GCA_002079205.1. Lineage (NCBI taxonomy): Eukaryota > Viridiplantae > Streptophyta > Magnoliopsida > Asparagales > Orchidaceae > Phalaenopsis > Phalaenopsis hybrid cultivar. The sequence goes on along the minus strand of JXCR01143797.1, from coordinate 59,780 downwards.
GTGGGTAAGTAGGAAATTAANCGTAGCGCCTTGTGGATAAGTAGGAAATTAGGGATTTTCCAATTTAATTAAATTTTTGTATCTTATAAAATCCAAAACTTTGCATAGAAAAATCATAAAAATAAAAATAATACCCTCTTGCTAAGGAGAATAATGTGGACTAAAAATAAAAATTATTTATCGACTCTCTGATTTTTAATTAATTAAATACTCTCTGTGGTGTTTTAATTTATTGTTACTAAATATTGTTCACCATAGCTTCAGATTTTTAAGGTTTGCTCCTAATGATAGAGGAGTTATTCTCTGATTTTTCCAAGATTAGAGAGCATTGCTATGTTCATAACCCAAATTTTCAAACTTGAAGGGATATTTTACTATAATTAATTACATAAATTGAAACATCATTTGGAAATTTATAAAATAATTTCTAGTAGGTTTTCTGTCGTCAGAGGAGCTGAGAAAAAATACCAAGATGGTTTCAATAACTTTTTTTTATTTTTATAGATGATTAAATTATTATATTTTGTATTAATCTATTTAAATTAAATATTAATAATAAATTAATAAAAAAATCCCACATTGTGTAGGAAAGTCATGTTGAATCACTGTAAAAATTTAAAAATTATTTGATTAAGTTTGTGCACCNAGAAAAAATACCAAGATGGTTTCAATAACTTTTTTTTATTTTTATAGATGATTAAATTATTATATTTTGTATGAATCTATTTAAATTAAATATTAATAACAAATTAATAAAAAATCCCACATTGTGTAGGAAAGTCATGTTGAACCACTGTAAAAAATTAAAAATTATTTGATTAAGTTTGAGCTCAAAAGTTGATTTTGTGAGAAAAATTATATTTTTGTACAAAAGTAATTATATTAAATTAAACACACTTAGGAAAATTTTAGAAAGTAGTTTTCTGAGTTCCTTGTGATCAGGCCAACTTAGAAAAAATAAAATTTATTTTGGAGAAAATACTTCATTTTTTAACTAGATTTTAAATTAAAAATAATTAAAAATTACAAAAATACAAAAAATTAATCAAAATGTGCCTAATGGTTTTCTTGTCACTTATGAGTCATTAAAATATTTTTCCCTATTTTTCAAAGTTGAAAATAAAATTTTAAAGGCCTAATATATATATATATATGTATATGTATAAATTAAAATAACTATACTAAATAAATTAAAAATTAAAAAAAAATTATAAAATTTATTCTTCTAATTTCTCTAGAGTCAGAGAGACTTAATAAAAATATAAAAATTAATCTTTTTTAATTAAAACATTTTTTTATTGAATTAAATCACTAAAAATCAATAAAAAATTTTAAAATAGATTTAAAATTTTATTTAAAAATCATGGAAGTTTGCCTAAATGTTTTCATCACCTAGGTGAAACTCTAATATTTTTCCTATAAACAAAAAAAAAATTATTTTGATTGATTAAATAAATCGATGTTGAAAGTCTTATTTCTAAGTTAAGATAATTATTTAAATTAAGTTAAATTTTGAAAAATATCATTTTCTCTTTCGATATTTAAATTACCCCATGGACAGGGAACTTCAAAATTTTTCAAAGTCATCTAGATTATGCTTAATGAGTTATGAAGTGGAGAGCCCCAAGGACAAAATGGTCAAATTAGATTCTTGTGCCTTAATCAAAATATAGGATAAATTAAAGGGAAAAATGGGTAATTTTGATCTTAATGAGCACTTTTGGATGATTGAAACATAATAAGGTAGAAATAAAATTGTGACCTTTCCATGATAAGAGTAACATTATAATTTTCTAAATTATCAGGACTTGGAAGGTAAACAAAATCAAATAATTCTGAAGTGATGGGCTTAGGGTAGGAGGATGATAGTTCATTTATTTTAACTACACAATTGATGATAATATGATATTTTAATAAGGATGTATATCACATAATTTAAAGTTTTAATAATTGCTAATCCTCCCATTCAAATTGTTAAGGGCTTGGTAGTGATCTAGGCATGATATTTAAACTTATTTGATGAGATTTAGAAAGACGGCATGATTGATGAAAAACACTTCTAAATACTATGTATCCAAATTTAAGGATGGGTACAAAATATTTAATGACTTAAACTTGCCTTAAAACCATTCACCTACATAACTCTTAAATGAAATATCAATTGATTAATTGGGTACCCTGTCCTTAGGATGATGAAAATGTCAAAGTTCACCAAGTAACAGGGTAATTTCAACTTGACCTTGGATGATAAATGGAACAATATGACAAGTTCAAAATGAACTCAAAATAATTCAAGAGATCTTTAAACCAGTTCAGTGTCGTTCCCCTAGCACTTTGGAATCTCTTGGATATTTCGGAGGATAAAGTGAACTTGTTATATTTTGTTCTAAAATCATCCACTTAGATCTTTCAGGACTCAATAAGTCGTAGTTGGGAGTATGTTAGATACATCTTCATCTACTCTTGCAATTGATTTAAATTTCTGTAAAGTTATATACATCTTCCAAAAGCTAATCTTTCAGTAGGAATGTAGAAAAGATAACAGGTTTGCTTTTACAGTGTTATTTAATTTTTTGTCATTTTACTTTCTGCATTTTACATTTGCTACAAAATATTATAACTACTTGGTTGTGCACTGTACTTTACTTATAAAAACCAAAACCTTTTCATAAATTCATCAACATTTTCACAAAATTAAAACAAATTTTTTCAAAGGTAATTATAAATCCTTTGAAATTTCACTAAACATAAAATATCCTTTTGAATTTACGGGAGTCCCTAGGAGGAGGTAACCCAAGGTTGCTAATGAGATCTCCCTTATTTAAATTGGTTTCACAACCCATTTAAGCTAAGTAAGTTTAAAATAAAATAGTGATTCTGGAATGAGTGAACCATGGGATCCTAACCAGTGATGCTCTAATCAACTTTAACCCCTTTGATTGAAATTTAAACTTGTCATTTAAACCTTTAAACCTAAGACTTTAGGACTACTACTTCACTGAGGAGCCTGAAGCTAGCTTTATGGGCAGCCTTATACAACAACATGAGGATCTACATCAACACATATTTCATTAGAATTAAATAACAAGCCATAGGTTTCCGAGCTTGTCTACCTAGTGACACATTAATCCTTAACTTTTTTCTTTATCCTTTGTATAACTCTGCTATAAAATTTAAGCCCTAACTTGTCTTAGGATTCTGACTTTGTTGTTCGTCATGACATAATTTCTCATATGTTCCAGGCTATTTGTGCAGCCGTCTCAAATAATTGTAAGCCCTAATTAATAAAATTGGCAGGATGAAATATTCAATAATACTTCTCTCCAATATTGAAGTCAAACCAAAGGATAGTTTGGGAAGTCACCAGGTTCTCTTCAGGATTCATGACTTCCCCTAGTTCTTGTTCTTTTGGATTCCAAAATAAATGCTCTAAATTTCAAGCATTTTCATTTCGCACCTCTTTGTCAGTTCTTTTGAAAAGTCCTACCCTTTGAAATTCTTGAAGACAATATCCCTTATATTTTATTTTTATTAGGTGATATCGATTATCTAAGATGTAATTAAATTAAAGGGGCTTGCCCTTATAGAAAACTTTTGAGAACCTAACTTAACATAAATCTTATTTAATTTTTTGTATTAAATAGGGGAACTTGTCGGTCAACATAAAAAATAGTTTCGCAGACTAAAATGAATGTCATAAATTCTTTAATTTATTTAATCGAGCACCACCAGCAAGTAGTGTATCTATCCTTCAAGCAAGTAGTGTATCTATCCTTCAAGGTAGATATATTGCTTGCAGCGTTATGCTCGATCATTTAAACTAGTGTAGATATGTGATCAATTTGGTTTTATATTTTTAAAATTTAAAATGTTACTTTTTCTAAATGATATATATAAAAATTCATTTAAACGCCTTTTAAAATCGGGCTTTGGGATATTCATCTTGGCGATCGATAGCTTCTAATTTGGCTACCGACAATTTTTGACGACTCCACTAGGGACAACTTTCCTCTCTCCATTTAAATGAGTGAATGCTGTCTTGATTTATCTGTAATGTGTCCATGTCCCTTATAGACCAGATTACCTTTCTTCCCATTGGTGTGCTTCCTCCATTTCCTTCTTGGTTAAGTGCGGTCAACTCTTTTGAATTTCAGTATTGCCTATTCAATCACCTTTGAACGAAGAGGTTTAGAAGTTCATTAGGACTTTTGTCTATTGTGTGGGATCAAACCCCCAATAGGTGTGTTGGTGGACTAGATCCATTTGTGAATTGTACTATGTGAAGTTGGTCCCGCACTGGGTCCTAAATTTTATTATTCTCCTTGTGTCCTTTTAGATTTTGTTTGCTACTTTGCAAATTAAATTGGTGTGTGCTTGGTTAACTTTAATCTTTTAATTAATTAAATTCCTCTAATTTTAATTTAGTTTACAATTTTTTTTTAAGTCTTCACAAATTAAAATTTAATAAACTTGCCTAGTCTACAGTGCACCCTTTGTTAATTTTTAGTGTTTGCACTAGAATTACAAGGTATTGGTCAAGTAACTAACCCTGAACTTTCTTTTTGAAGCTGTTGCAATGGCATTCCGGATGCTCACTTTATCCTGTAACCTGTCAACTAGCCACGATGCCCGCAATGTCACTCCCACCGTCAAGTTTGGAGCCGGATTAGATGAACTCAAATTTGTGCTCGGAAGGGCCCCATTTGTTGCCACTCTGGAAGTACAAGAGTTGTTTTTTGGATTCAACTAAAACTATCCTCAAGATTTCCCTTCCTGTAACAAAGTGAAGAATATTGCTACCCCGACACCTAATAAGGTTGTTGTTCCCTAGCCTGCAAAAGGAAAGGAGATAACAATTGTTGATGATATAGTTGAGGAATTCACGGCCTCGCCATCAGTATTTGAAATCGTGTCTAGCTCAAAGTCTGCACCATTAACCAGGTCATAGAGAAAAAAATTGTAGTAGAAGGGTATGAAAGGCTGCTTAGGCCCAAATTCCTGAATGGGTACCTGTTAATTAGATTCCTCACCAGGAGGAACTTATAATGCTTAAAACCTCTCTGCTTCTATGAGCGAGTAGGTTCCACTCATTAATCAATACTAATGGGTATGAAATTATTCACAAGATTGCTGTTGCCTTACCATTGTTTCATGATCGTGATGAGGAGAAGGAGAAACCCACTCCTATAAGCAAAGTTCGTACGTTGGTCGTTAAAGAAGGATATTAGGTGGTTGAATTTCTTAAGAGAGTAGGATGCGCTGTGTTCCCTCGAATGAAGAAGAAAATTTTGAAAGATGTCAAAGCTGCCCAACAATCTCAAAAATCAGTTGATGTTTTGATAGCTTGCATTTCCATCAGATTCTTCTTAGGATGTCGAGTTGATAATTCTGATGTCACCACTGATTTTATCACTACTGCTGCTCCAAGGTCTGCAGGACATCAACTGGCCAAGTCACGTCTGGGTTTGAGGATACCACCAGGTGTTCTCTGTAAGTTGCTCTGAAGAAGGAACAAATAAAGAAGTCACCCGGTACTAGATTTGGTCTGCACCATGGAGAGCATGCCTCTCTCTGACACGCTGATGCCTCTATTGAGACATCCCGTCTCAAGACATAACTGTCAAAAAAGAAGGTATGAATACCCAAGGTCATTGTACCAATGCAATTTAATGAGCCCGCAGGGCAAGATTATGGAATGAAGCAAGGGTCTGAAGTATTCAATACCATTACAATTATTGCTACTGAGTTTGATGAACGAGCTGAGGATGTTTAGGAAAGTCCTCCATATCTTAAGATGATCCAGGAAGTGATAATTGAAGAAAAAGTTGAAAAGCTCGGGGCTGAGATTTCGAAGTTAGCCAAAGAGCACGGTGTGGTCGTTGATGATGATGAAGATTTTGATTTTAATGATTATCTTGATAAAAATTTTATAGATATTCATGTCATTTATAATAGAGTTACATCTATATGTAATGCCCAAACTCCTGTAGAAAGGAACGCTATGGATGATTTGCATAGAGTTGTTCTACTAAAAATGAGCAAATTGGTTAGATGGAGAAAAGAATCGAAGAGATGGCCAACACTATGGCTGTCATGGCTACAGTTCATGGACAGTCCCAGTCATAGCAAGTAGCTTCTCTAGCAATCAACCAGCCAGAGATAGTTCACTTTACTAAAGAAAGGACAGAAGTTGCCTCTGCTAATAGGGACCATCAGAAAAATAAAGAATCCCCATAAAGTGTATTACCAAAAAAAGATATCAAAAAATTAGTCGAACAACAAGTTCATGAGGCCTTAGCCCAATCTAAGGGTGGTACATTAATTTTAAAGGGTAGACCTTACACAGAGGAGTTTGATGTCGTATCCTATCTTAAGAGTTTTTTGTCACTGAACTTTAAGACGTTCAAAAGGACTGAAAATCCTAGACAACATGTAGCACATTTCTGAACTAGTTGTGGCAACCCCATAGGTAATAAAGCCTTACTCCTCCGTTACTTCGTCAACAGCCTATCAGGGATATCATTTAATTGGTATGTCATGTTGCCCAATGGATTAGTGAAATCATTCATTAAATTAGAACAGTTGTTCATGAAGAGAGGTTCTAGAGAACAATATAATGTCTCTATTGGAGTTCTCGTAGTAGAAAGGCAAACGCCAAACAAGACTCTAGTAGACTCTATCTTGAGGTGGAGAAACCTAAGCATGAAATGTGAGCCTCAACTGCAGAAATAACATGTGATTGAGATTCTACTCAAAGCATCCACGGGTCCGTAGCCTTCATGCTTAAGGAACTCACTATCAAATCCTTCGAGAAACTACTAAGCAAAGCTAACAGTCTATAAGAAGAAAAAAAGTTTATGGATTCCCAAGAAAGGTCAGAAAAGACTAGGATAACCAGAGTATTCGAGAAGAAGTTTAGAACAATAGTGACAGTTGATTAGGGAAAGTAGGTAATAAAGATTTAGACAGAGCATTCTCATCATAGTCCTCAGCAGTCATGAAATCATGCTCAGCAGCAACAAACACAGCAGTATGGCCAGTCTAGCCAATAGTCATACCAGAGAGGACTACACCGTGCAGAGGGTGGATGGGGTCTGACTCTTTCAGAATGAAAGAAGAGAGTATATTCTTTTAAAGTTGAGATTGTGCCAAAGATGTTCTGAAACTTAATGAAGAAGCCCAAGTTTAGATTGCCAGAACCAACGAAGCCACAAGAAGCTGGCAAGAAAGAGCTTCCAACTTTTTCCCGTACCACAGGATGTTGGGACATACAATAGAGATCAGTTTCATTTTTATAGATTAACTTGGGGAGAATTTTAAAGACCAAAATACAACCATCATGAAAGAATATTTAAAAGAACCTAAAAGAGCTTCTGTAAATATGATTTCGGTTGAGCCAATCACTTTGATAGATCCATATTCAGAGAATGATCCACGAAACACAGTTTGGATCAAATCATCCAAAAAAACACTGCATCAGGTTCAAACTGCTTCAGCACAGGCAGTCGTTCAGAGTCTACAGCCTGCCCAACCCAAGTTAGACATTTCACCAAAGAAATTGATGCAACCAGAGAAGTAGAAGAATGATGTCACAAAAACCAATAGCGTGGGGGATAGGATAGATACTGCCTATATTATATTGGTTGTCTCGAATTTGGGGAAGAAAATCCTCAAACTCCTAACCGTGTATGATTATCTTTTTGCCCCGCTGGGGTCTTATGAATATAATGATTATCATTTTGGCTAGGTTCTGACTATTTCTAGTGATAACATAACTAACTTTGACCAATCTAACTTTGATCTTGATTTCCAACAGATCTTCAAATCATAATTAAGTCTGATGAACCCATTAACAAGAATGAATAAAATATCGACAACACCTTTTGTGATAGCACCGGAAGTGAGGAACCAGTCCTTGAGTTCCATGGTACACCGCTCGCCATCAATTTGGATCTTTCTGATAAGAAGAGACACTAAAAGTATTACCAACAGTATCTAAAGATGAAGAAGAAATCACAAAAATAAATCTAAGAAGTGGGAAGGTATTACCTCCAAGAATAGCTCTAGTGGATAAGAGGAAACAAATAGTCACTCAAGAAGAGCTACCTCCACCTCTGTTAGTGGAAGAGCCACATAACCAAGTAGAGATTAGAGGATTATACCAAGTGAATAATAATGTGCTAGCTCATCTTAGGAGTTTACCTGCAAAACTAAGTATCTATGATGATTTAATCCTATCAAAAGAGATGAGAGAGTCTCTGTTTATAGCCTTGCTTAACCTGGAGATTTACTTAGCTCAATTGGCGAGCATTTCCTTGGATTAAGTTTATTTGTTAAAAGAATAGCTTGTGATAACCTTCACAGATGAAAACTTGTTGTTCGGTACCACCGATCACAATCAACTGCTCTACATCTCTATTAATATTGATAGATTTATATTATCAAGAGTTTTGGTAGATTCGGGAGCGTCCCTTAACTTAATGAGTCTACGAATGTTGGCATACTTGGATATTAATGCTTAAGAGCTTACAACCAATAAGATGATGTTAAGAGGATTTAACTAGAAGGGAGAAAGAGCTCGTGGATCAATTACACTATTAATGAAAGTTGGAGAAATAATAATAACCTCAAAATTATAGATCATCGAGGCAGAGACCTCCTTTAATGCTTCACTTGGACGACCATGGATTCACGAGCATAACATGGTTTTGTCATCCCTAAACAAATGAATCAAGTATTTTAAAGAAGGACAAGAACATTGTATCAAAGAATATTTACAACTATTCTCAGTTCATGAATTAGACATCCATGAAGATGCCGGCTACTACGCACCTCCAAAGAAGATTGTCTTCTCTGGTGAAATTGTGCAAATAAAATGGAAGAATCAAAATAATTATAAGAGCAAGGCCATTCAACTTTGCATCAATGATTTACTATAATTTCTGCACAATGAGCTGGTAGAGGTTCTTTCAGTCCATACACCCAAGATCGAGGCCAGGACGTGGATGAGGAAGAACCAACATGATTGTTGAACAGACTTGGCTAACTATCATCATCGAGATGGAATAAAGTCCTCATGGAGAAAGATCATGGAATAAATGATCACGATAAAATAGAAGAAACCTCAGTACGATATTTCCTTGCAAAATGTAGAGAAAAGTGAGTATGAATTGATGTACGATCGGGTTAATCACTAAGTGCAAGCCATGACCCTTACTCCGATCTACGCTCAAAAGGTTGAGAGTTTAGAGGTCAAAGAAGTCTGTAGCATTAGTTTGAAGTTGATCAAATTTCGGCGTGCTTCTCCTCCTACCAGTTGTGAAAATTATGTAAATTTGGAAGAGGATTCTAATGAATTAACAGAATTGTCTTTTGGTTACTTTTCTCCTTATGTATAAAATTTAATTCAACAGAGATATGTGCCAAAGAAAATGCCAAAGGATAAGCTACAACTTTTTGAGAAGTTATGGAATGTTAAAAGTCAAACTCCTAATTTGAAAGAAGGTCTCAAATTTGGTATTGTAGAGCCAGCCAATCACTCTAAATTTTGTATGATTGTTATTAGTGGATTGGAAGAGGACTGCCTCGATCTAGAGGATGACTCCGTATATCAGTTGATATATGATGCTCTATCAGAATTTGAAGAAACGATTAAATCAACAGTGCATGAATGGAAAGAAATTAACCTCGGGACTGAGGAGCAACCCCGACCTACCTTTATAAGTTTTTTACGCAATGAGGAAGATTCCACAGAATTGATAAAGTTACTATCATAATTTAAAGATTGCTTCGCCTGGAGCAATGATGAAATGTCAGGGTTATCAGTATAAGTTCAAGTTCATAAACACGGGGTGGAAAAAAATATGACCCCAGTAAAAAAATTACCCAGAAAAATTCGCCTCGAGATAGAGCAACAAGTCATTACCGAGGAAAAAAAGTCAATAGACACTAACTTTGTATNTAAGCAAAGTTCGTACGTTGGTCGTTAAAGAAGGATATTAGGTGGTTGAATTTCTTAAGAGAGTAGGATGCGTTGTGTTCCCTTGAATGAAGAAGAAAATTTTGAAAGATGTCAAAGCTGCCCAACAGTCTCAAAGATCAGTTGAAGTTTTGATAGCTTGCATTCCCATCAGATTCTTCTTAGGATGTCGAGTTGATAATTCTGATGTCACCACTGATTTTATCACTACTGCTGCTCCAAGGTCTGCAGGACATCAGCTGGCCAAGTCAAGTCTGGGTTCGAGGATACCACCAGGTGTTGTCTGTAAGAGTGCTCTGAAGAAGGAACAAATAAAGAAGTCACCTGGTACTAGATTTGGTCTGCACCATGGAGAGCATGCCTCTCTCTGACACGCTGATGCCTCTATTGAGACATCCTGTCTCAAGACATAACTGTCAAAAAATAAGGTATGAATACCCAAGGTCATTGTACCAATGCAATTTAATGAGCCCACAAGGCAAGATTATGGAATGAAGCAAGGGTCTGAAGTATTCAATACCATTACAATTATTGCTACTGAGTTTGATGAACGAGCTGAGGATGTTTAGGAAAGTCCTCCATATCTTAAGATGATCCAGGAAGTGATAATTGAAGAAAAAGTTGAAAAGCTCGGGGCTGAGATTTCTAAGTTAGCCAAAGAGCACGGTGTGGTCGTTGATGATGATGAAGATCTTGATTTTAATGATTATCTCGATAAAAATTTTATAGATATTCATGTCATTTAGGATAGAGCTACATCTATATGTAATGCCCAAACTCCTGTAGAAAGGAACGCTGTGGATGATTTTCATAGAGTTGTTCTACTAAAAATGAGCAAATTGGTTAGATGGAGAAAAGAATCGAAGAGATGGCCAACACTATGGCTGTCATGGCTACAGTTCATGGACAGTCCCAGTCATAGCAAGTAGCTTCTCTAGCAATCAACCAGCCAGAGATAGTTCACTTTACTAAAGAAAGGACAGAAGTTGCCTCTGCTAATAGGGACCATCAGAAAAATAAAGAATCCCCATAAAGTGTATTACCAAAAAAAGATATCAAAAAATTAGTCGAACAACAAGTTCATGAGGCCTTAGCCCAATCTAAGGGTGGTACATTAATTTTAAAGGGTAGACCTTACACAGAGGAGTTTGATGTCGTACCCTACCTTAAGAGTTTTTTGTCACTGAACTTTAAGACGTTCAAAAGGAATGAAAATCCTCGACAACATGTAGCACATTTCTGAACTAGTTGTGGCAACCCCGTAGGTAATAAAGCCTTACTCCTCCGTTACTTCGTCAGCAGCCTATCAGGGATAACATTTAATTGGTATGTCATGTTGCCCAATGGATTAGTGAAATCATTCGTTAAATTAGAATAATTGTTCATGAAGAGAGGATTTAGAGAACAATATAATGTCTCTATTTGAGTTCTCGTAGTAGAAAGGCAAAAGCCAAACAAGACTCTAGTAGACTCTGTCTTGAGGTGGAGAAACCTAAGCATGAAATGTGATCCTCAACTACAGAAATAACATGTGATTGAGGAGATTCTACTCAAAAGCTTCCACTGGTCAGTAGCCTTCATTCTTAAGGAACTCACTATCAAATCCTTCGAGAAACTACTAAGCAAAGCTAACAGTCTATAAGAAGAAAAAAAGTTTATGGATTCCCAAGAAAGGTCAGAAAAGACTAGGATAACCAGAGTATTCGAGAAGAAGTTTAGAACAATAGTGACAGTTGATTAGGGAAAGTAGGTAATAAAGATTTAGACAGAGCATTCTCATCATAGTCCTCAGCAGTCATGAAATCATGCTCAGCAGCAACAAACACAGCAGTATGGCCAGTCTAGCCAATAGTCATACCAGAGAGGACTACACCGTGCAGAGGGTGGATGGGGTCTGACTCTTTCAGAATGAAAGAAGAGAGTATATTCTTTTAAAGTTGAGATTGTGCCAAAGATGTTCTGAAACTTAATGAAGAAGCCCAAGTTTAGATTGCCAGAACCAACGAAGCCACAAGAAGCTGGCAAGAAAGAGCTTCCAACTTTTTCCCGTACCACAGGATGTTGGGACATACAATAGAGATCAGTTTCATTTTTATAGATTAACTTGGGGAGAATTTTAAAGACCAAAATACAACCATCATGAAAGAATATTTAAAAGAACCTAAAAGAGCTTCTGTAAATATGATTTCGGTTGAGCCAATCACTTTGATAGATCCATATTCAGAGAATGATCCACGAAACACAGTTTGGATCAAATCATCCAAAAAAACACTGCATCAGGTTCAAACTGCTTCAGCACAGGCAGTCGTTCAGAGTCTACAGCCTGCCCAACCCAAGTTAGACATTTCACCAAAGAAATTGATGCAACCAGAGAAGTAGAAGAATGATGTCACAAAAACCAATAGCGTGGGGGATAGGATAGATACTGCCTATATTATATTGGTTGTCTCGAATTTGGGGAAGAAAATCCTCAAACTCCTAACCGTGTATGATTATCTTTTTGCCCCGCTGGGGTCTTATGAATATAATGATTATCATTTTGGCTAGGTTCTGACTATTTCTAGTGATAACATAACTAACTTTGACCAATCTAACTTTGATCTTGATTTCCAACAGATCTTCAAATCATAATTAAGTCTGATGAACCCATTAACAAGAATGAATAAAATATCGACAACACCTTTTGTGATAGCACCGGAAGTGAGGAACCAGTCCTTGAGTTCCATGGTACACCGCTCGCCATCAATTTGGATCTTTCTGATAAGAAGAGACACTAAAAGTATTACCAACAGTATCTAAAGATGAAGAAGAAATCACAAAAATAAATCTAAGAAGTGGGAAGGTATTACCTCCAAGAATAGCTCTAGTGGATAAGAGGAAACAAATAGTCACTCAAGAAGAGCTACCTCCACCTCTGTTAGTGGAAGAGCCATATAACCAAGTAGAGATTAGAGGATTATACCAAGTGAATAATAATGTGCTAGCTCATCTTAGGAGTTTACCTGCAAAACTAAGTATCTATGATGATTTAATCCTATCAAAAGAGATGAGAGAGTCTCTGTTTATAGCCTTGCTTAACCTGGAGATTTACTTAGCTCAATTGGCGAGCATTTCCTTGGATTAAGTTTATTTGTTAAAAGAATAGCTTGTGATAACCTTCACAGATGAAAACTTGTTGTTCGGTACCACCGATCACAATCAACTGCTCTACATCTCTATTAATATTGATAGATTTATATTATCAAGAGTTTTGGTAGATTCGGGAGCGTCACTTAACTTAATGAGTCTACGAATGTTGGCATACTTGGATATTAATGCTTAAGAGCTTACAACCAATAAGATGATGTTAAGAGGATTTAACTAGAAGGGAGAAAGAGCTCGTGGATCAATTACACTATTAATGAAAGTTGGAGAAATAATAATAACCTCAAAATTATACATCATCGACGCAGAGACCTCCTTTAATGCTTCACTTGGACGACCATGGATTCACGAGCATAACATGGTTTTGTCATCCTTAAACAAATGCATCAAGTATTTTAAAGAAGGACAAGAACATTGTATCAAAGAAGATTTACAACTATTCTCAGTTCATGAATTAGACATCCATGAAGATGCCGCCTACTACGCACCTCCAAAGAAGATTGTCTTCTCTGGTGAAATTGTGCAAATAAAATGGAAGAATCAAAATAATTATAAGAGCAAGGCCATTCAACTTTGCATCAATGATTTACTATGATTTCTTCACAATGAGCTGGTAGAGGTTCTTTCAGTCCATACACCCAAGATCGAGGCTAGGACGTGGATGAGGAAGAACCAACATGATTGTTGAACAGACTTGGCTAACTATCATCATCGAGATGGAATAAAGTCCTCATGGAGAAAGATCCATGGAAGAAATGATGATGATAAAATAGAAGAAACCTCAGTACGATATTTCCTTGCAAAATGTAGAGAAAAGTGAGTATGAATTGATGTACGATCGGGTTAATCACTAAGTGCAAGCCATGACCCTTACTCCGATCTACGCTCAAAAGGTTGAGAGTTTAGAGGTCAAAGAAGTCTGTAGCATTGGTTTGAAGTTGATAAAATTTCGGCGTGCTTCTCCTCCTACCAGTTGTGAAAATTATGTAAATTTGGAAGAGGATTCTAATGAATTAACAGAATTATCTTTTGGTTACTTTTCTCCTTATGTATAAAATTTAATTCAACAGAGACATGTGCCAAAGAAAATGCCAAAGGATAAGCTACAACTTATTGAGAAGTTATGGAATGTTAAAATTCAAACTCCTAATTTGAAAGAAGGTCTCAAATTTGGTATTGTAGAGCCAGCCGATCACTCTAAATTTTGTATGATTGTTATTAGTGGATTGGAAGAGGACTGCCTCGATCTAGAGGATGACTCCATATATCAGTTGATATATGATGCTTTATCAGAAGTTGAAGAAATGATTAAATCAACAGTGCATGAATGGAAAGAAATTAACCTCGGGACTGAGGAGCAACCCCGACCTACCTTTATAAGTTCTTTACGCAATGAGGAAGATTCCACAGAATTGATAAAGTTACTATCAGAATTTAAATATTGCTTCGCCTGGAGCAATGATGAAATGTCAGGGTTATCAGTATAAGTTCAAGTTCATAAACACGGGGTGGAAAAAAATATGACCCCAGTAAAACAATTACCCAGAAAAATTTGCCTCGAGATAGAGCAACAAGTCATTACCGAGGAAAAAAAGTCAATAGACACTAACTTTGTATAGGAAGTTCAATACCCAACAAGGTTTGCCAACATTGTGCTAGTTAAGAAGAAGAATGGACAAATCTGTGTTTTTATTGACTTCAAAGATTTAAATAATGCATGTCCAAAATATGAGTTTTTGTTAACAATATCAGAATTGATGGTGAATATTGCATCGACACAAGAAATTTTCTCTTTCATGGATGGATCGTCATGTTATAACCAAATCAAGATGGCTTCAGAGGATGCAACACCTACAGCATTTAGAATGCTAATTGGAATTTGCTGCTACACATTAATGGCATTTGGGTTGAAGAATGTCGGAGCAACATATCAACGAGCTATGATGAGGATCTTTGATGACCTCATTCACAACTAAGTGGAATGCTACGTGGATGATTTTTTCATCAAAAGCTAATAGAAAATAGATCATTTGTACACTTTGAGGATTGTGTTCAAACGATTACAAAAATATACTTTCAAGATGAATCCCTTAAGGTGTGCCTTCGGCGTCACCTCTAGGAAATTTCTAGGATTCATTGTTTGTCATCGGGAAATCGACAACGATCGAGATAAGATTAAAGCTATCTTCGAAATGCCTCCTCCCAAAACCTTGAAGCAACTATGTTCCTTTCATGGAAAGTTGGCATATCTGAGATGCTTTATTTATAATCTCTCTGATAGGGTAAGCCCTTCTTGGCATTAATTACAATAGATGCCAAATTCGTTTGGGAAGAGAAATTCCAATGTGTCTTTGAGGACGTTAAGAAATATTTAATGACACCTCCTGTTTTGGTCGTCCCTATCTTCGGGAGGCCATTGATACTTTATAACATGGCCTTAGATGACTCTTTCAGAGCCCTATAGCTCAGGTCAAAGATGAGGGTGTGGAAAACACACTCTACCACTTGAGTCACTGTCTAATACTAATGGAGGTAAAATACTGCCTATTGAGAAGCATTGTCTAATTTTAATTCTTGCCACTCAGAAGCTTAGAGATTACATGCTTTCTCATAAGGTTACCCTTATTTTGAAAGTTAATCCATTGCAATATTTGATGACCTGACCAACACTCTCCTAACGTTTAGCAAGGTGATTGATGGTTTTATTGCAATTTGATATAACTTTATTGTAATTTGATATAACTTTTGTTACCCTCCATGCTAACAAGCGATAGATTTTAGTAAATTTCCTCGTAGCACACCCACTTTTAGCTTGGTCCACTCTCAATGATGAGCTACCAGATGAGCAGATATTATAAATAGTATCGTCTAGTGCCAAACATTTGGAAATGTACTTTGATGGGTTTTCACCAGCCAGAAAAGACAAAGGATGAGAGGTAGTTATACCATACAAAGCAGGAATTAGTCTGATTTTTATCACACCAAATTAGACTATGTTGAGATTCTTTTTTTCACCTGACAAAGCCATGGAAAAATATTGAAATGGAATATGAAGCATTGATTGCCAGGTTGGAGTTGGCAATCTCATTAGATAAAAAAGACATTGCCATTTGTGACAATTCACAACTCGTCACCCAACAAGTTGCCAGAAAGTATCAGATTTTGAAACAAAGGCTAACAGAATATCATCGGTATACAATGAAGTCTCTAGAATAGTTTCTCAATGTGACCCATACCAGATTCCTTGGGAGATAACTCCCAAGACGACGCACTAGCAAAAATTGCTAAGGAACTAGCGTGTCCACTGGAGGATTCCATCAAAATTACAGTACAAAAACATCAGGTTCTATCTCAGATCAACTTTGACAATCTACCCAAGCTTAGAAAAGAAGAAGAAATAATGATTGCAGTTGTTGACATTAACGAAGATTGGCGTAAGCCATTAATAGAATATTTACAAACTTGAAAGATGTCGGAAGAAAAGTTTGAGGAATATATCACGAGAAGAGCTATGTCATATGCTCTAGTGGGCGATGTCCTCTATAGGAGATCATTTGATCAGATGTGGCTGATATATCTAAGCAGGGCTGAAGCACAAAATATTGTCAAAGAAGTACACGCCAGATTGTGTGGATCTCACCAGTCAGGTCCAAAGAGGAAAATGAAGATTAAAAGATTCAAATATTATTAGTCAGCAATGATATTCGATTACATTGATACAACTAGAAGGTGTCACCTTTGTCATGCTCATGGGGTGGTCTTACACCAAACTCTGAATGTGCTAAATCCAACTATTGCCTCGTGGCCATTTGAGTGACCAGGCACAAGCATAATAAGTCTGATAGATCCTCCATCATCTAAGGGACTTAGATTTTTTCTCACAGCTATGGATTACTTCTTCAGAACCAGTGCCATTATGAGAGGTTACATTATAGCATGTTATATAATTTTCCAAGAGACAGATTGTCTACTGTTTCAGTGTGCCATGCAGAGTGATTTATGACAATGGAACAACCTTTAAGAGGACAGAGATCAACAATTTCATCAAGCAACATAGGTTAAACTAGACATACTCTACAATCTACTATCCTAAAGCAAATAGCCCAGCCGAGGCCTTCAATAAAATGCTCATCCAAATTTTAAAGAAGACGTTGGATGAGAATAAAAGAGGATTGCATGATAAACTATTAGAAGCTCTGTGGGCCTACAGGACAATGTTCAGAAATCCTACTTCATGTACACCCACACACTTGTGTACAGTTTCAAGACTGTACTACCGCTAGAGGTACATACACTGTCTCTCAAAGTCACCGTCACCAATAAAATTACAAAAAAAGAAAGTGCAAAGCTTAGACATGAAGAATTGAAAAGTCTCAAGGGAAAATGATTAGAAGCACAACACAATTTGAAACTCTACCAGGCAAGGATGGTGAGGGCTCATGAAAAATTTGTCTGCCCTTGGACATTCAAAGTTGGTGGCCTCATTCTTATTCTCAAATGAAATATTCTTGCACACCGCAAGATAAATGGAAAATTGGAACCAACTTGGGAGGGACCATTTGTTATAGATAAGGTCTATTCAGGATGATCTTACCAGCTGGTTGATTTCAGGTGAAAGACTTATGTTGCTGGTTAATGGCCGATATTTGATGATATACTACATGACATGTCATTGCTTAAAATGAATTTTTTTTAAAATGTTGCTTGTGATAGGGTTATTTAGTTGGCCAGCATTTGTGACTGGGTCAAAAGTTTTGTAAAAAAATTAACCTCAATAATATGAAAATTTTTTAATTTGCTCGCTTTAATTTTCATCATTTTAATTTTAAAGTTTCTCTAAATTAAATTTAACAAATAATTTTTTTTGAAAGAATCAACCAATGAAAATTAAATTTTGGAAAATATACTTTGATAATTAAATGTGACAAAGACAACAAGAAAATGATAAGTTTAATAAGTTTGTTTATCTCAAGTTTGAGGTTTCTCACTCATTATTTCATAGCACAAATGTCCTTGTCTGCACCAATTTATCACAACCTTCACGGAGTTTCACACTCTTCACAAAATTTCACAATTTATTTTCCCCACCACTGTCAATCTTCATATTCCCTATATCTATGAGCTCAAAACCACAAATTCTCTACACTAATCTCATAAAGTTCTTGGGATCAGTACTGACATTCTTGTTCCCAATTCGTTGAGATAGGTATGAGGCCACCTTAGATGGAGTATGATATCCTATTCTCATATTTTGAGATTGGTATATGACCACCTTAAATGGAGTATGACATTTGATCCTCTACTCAATTATTCGAGATAGGTATACTCAAATTGTTGAGATAGTTATAAAGCCACCTCAAATGGAGTATGACATCCTATTCTCATCTTTTGAGATTGGTTTAAGACGACCTTATATGGAGTATGATATATGATTCTCTACTCAATTCTTTGAGATAGGTATAAGGTCACCTTAAGTGGAGTATGACATCCAATTCTCTACCCAATTCTTTGAGATAGGTATGAGGCAACTATAAATGGAGTATAACATCCTCTTCTCAACTTTTGAGATCTGTTTGAGACCACCTTAGATAAAGTATGACATCTGATTCTCTACCCAATTCTTTGAGATATGTATAATGCCTCCTTAAATGGAGTATGACATCCTATTCTTATCTTTTTAGATTGGTTTGATACCACCTTAGTTGGAGTATGGCATCCAATTCTCTACTCAATTCTTCAAGATAGGTTTAAGGCCACCTTAAATTTGTTATTACATCCTATTCTCATATTTTGAGATCGGCATGAGACCACCTTAGATGAAGTGTGAGATCTGATTCTCAACTAAAATTTTCAAGATATGTATAAGGCCACCTTGAATGGAATATTTCATCCCATTCTAGTCTTTTGAGATTGGTTTGAGACCACCTTAAATGGAGTATGGCATATGATTCTCTACTCAATTCTTCAAGATAGGTTTAAGGACAACTTAAATGGAGTATGTCATCTTATTCTCATCTTTAGAGATCGGTTCGAGACCACCTTAGATGGAGGATGACATTTTATTCTCTACTTAATTCTTCGAGATAGTTATAAGGCCACCTTAAATGGAGCATGACATTTTATTTTCATCCTTTGAGATTGGTTTCTGACATCCATATAAAGAGTACGACATCTGATTCTCTAATCATTTCCTTGAGATATGTATGAGGCCACCTTAAATCGAGTATGAAATTTTGTTCTCATCTTTCTAGGTCGGTTTGAGACCACCTTAGATGGAGTATGGTATCCTATTCTCATCTTTTGAGATCAGTTTGAATCCGCCTTAGATGGAGTATGGTACCTGATTCTCTACTCAGTTATTTGAGATAGGTATGAGACCATGATAAATGGAGTATGTCATCCTTTGCATGGAGTACGGTTGATTTCAATCTTCATATTCCCTATATCTATGAGCTCAAAACCACAAATTCTCTACACTAATCTCATAAAGTTCTTGGGATCAGTTCTGGCATTCTTGTTCCCAATTCGTTAAGATAGGTATGAGGCCACCTTAGAGGGAGTATGGTATCCTATTCTCATCTTTTGAGATCAGTTTAAGACTACTTTAGATGGAGTATGGAATCTGATTCTCTACCCAATTCCTCGAGATCAGAGTGAGGCCCCCTTAAATGGAACAAGGATTTCGATTCTCATTCCAAGATTTATACCTAATATTCAATTCCCATTTCTGGGTCAGTACCTAAGTCCTGATTCCCATTCTCCAAAACTGTTGAAATTTGAAATTAAAGTTGAATTTTTCTTACATCAAATTGAAATCAAACTTTCTATGTGATCTTCAATTTTCCTGATGGTTGTTTACAGAATCTCGTTCCTTTTTCCCTAGCGGGAGTCCCTATTTTCTTCCGAGCAGAAACCGTCTAAAATTTTTTCTTCTAGTTTGAGTGTGCTGACTCGGACAGTTGTGTTGGTTTTGTTGATTTCTTCGATCAACGCCAATACGTGCAGTGTGTTTTCCCGACACACTACACCTATTGGGTGTCCATTTGTTGTTCTCACTTTTGATTAAGGTATAGTCATTCCTCCTAACCAAGGGTCTAGGCACAGAACTTTCATGTTGACTATTCCTAGAGGACTAGAAAGGAACCCTTGCCATTAGAAATTATAAACTCTTTTTTGCTGAACTTGAAGTTCCACATATTGGTCCTAACCTCTAACACTTAGTAGGTGGGGTCATTATGGGGGAGCTCAAAGAGAGTCCCCATAGGATTACTTGGCCTTAAAGTTATCACTCTGGTGGTGTGGTCTTAGTTGGTCTCACACACACAGTTGAAAATTACACTTCCACTCACAACCTTAAACCCAAAACTACTTAACTTTGATCCCTTAACCCTGTGAGATACCCATGTAGATGGTCCCCAACACCTACTAGCCCTAGGCTTGGGTTTAGCTAAGACCAGTACATGTAAGACCCAAAGTGGAGGATTCTATTGTTCCATAGCTCAAATAGGGTGATTGACACCCCAATTTTACCAAAATACCCAACTTAGCCTTTTGCCCCTAAATCTACTCAATTTACCAAATTACCCTTGAAACCCTACAATTGGCCCAAATTCCCAAAGTTATCCAAAACACCTAAATTTGTTCAAAATTCATCTTAAGCCATTTGAAACCACTCAAATTGACAAAAATATGCCAAAATTTTCAAAATTACCAAAATGCACCTCTATTTGCCAAAATTACCAAAATACCCTTGATGACACATATTGTCCCAAAACCTTCAAAATCATTTCATATATCCCCAAAATCAATTTGAACTATTCCAATGAGATTAATTTGACTAATTTTACTTATTTTGACCAAAAACCTGAAATTATTTTTAAAGGCCCATTTAACCTAATTCTCCCCCAATATCCATCAATTTTATCCCAATCTTCCTCAATTTCAATTATAAACTCCAATTGATAATGTCTAAGCTTTATTGAAATCAAATCCAAGTCCAATTGACCCACTTTTGAATCAAATTTCAACCTAAGTCAAAATGGCCCAATTTTGACCACATGACCCAAGTCCATCAAATTAAACCATATGATCAAATCAATTCAAAAAAATTAAGTTTGAAAGCACTTCATGAAATTCCCCTAAACTAAATTAAATCACCAATTAACCCTAGTTTGAATCCAAGCCACACCCAAATTCAACTCAAATCATATCCCCCAATTTTGCCCCAAATTAACCATGTCCCCAAATTCCACCAAATTGAACTATATAACCCCAAAATTTCCATCCAATTGATATCCAAAACTCTTCATGACAATCCTTAGGACCAATTGGATCCATCAATTGGGCTATAGACAAACTCTAGACCTGCTCAAACCCAATTCTACCCCAACATCCCCAAAATTGACCATGAGTCGTAATCCTTCAAATTGAACTTCCAAATTACTTCAAAATCACTCAAAACCTTTTCTAAGCTTCTTTTGACAATCATCTACATCATCTTGATCAATTAAATGAGCTCAATGTCATGACTAACGCAACCTAAACCCAACTTCCAAAAAAAATTCCAAAAATTGAACCCTTGCACCAAAGTTGCCCTAACCAAACCAAAGTGATCAAACCAAAGCCACCACAACCACAATATGGACTCTAGTGACCAGGCTAGACCCACCTAGCCCACTCTATATGTGTCATGGAGCAAAGGTCTCACAAATTAGGGCATATATTTGTAAAAATGCCTAATCCAAGGAGATCTTTGCCAAAACCCATCACCAATCCAATTAATTATGTTTAAAACTACTCACTGGCTCCACTGACCACCTAACCACAAGTTCAGACCTGGCCAGCCACCTTAGTTGCCGGAGGAGCCATAATCGACGGCTACCATACCTCAAATTGAACCCAAATGAACCTAGCCAACCTGTCAAGCTCTGATTGGTCACTTGTGCCACTCAGTTTTATACCTCAGCTCTCAATTACATGCACCAGCCAACCCTAAGCCCAGCCTAGTGGCCATAACTATAATTTGAGCTCTTCATGGATAAAGGAAATAATGCTTGAAATCTAGGGGAAACTCTGCAAAAATCTCACCATAGCTTCTCCAAACCTCCCTAATGCATGCCCATTGTTTTCAACCATCCAAATCAACTTCCTTGAGCTAATTTCTCAGGTCAATTTCTTGTCAAAACCTGGACATAATTCCACACACCACAATAGTCTACCAAAGTCCAATTAATTGTGCACACATCATCCTTAGAGTGAGAGGCGTTGATCCTCCACAAAAACCCCATCATAGAGAGCCTCAAACCTAGCTTTAGACCAACACCTAAAATTGGCTTTGGTCGAAATCATACCTATACAATTCACCACAGCCCAGCAGCTCATCTAAAGGTTCTCTGGACTCCTCTGAGCTTCTCCAACCATTTGATTAAGGCCACCCCTCTCAGACAAAGTTATTGAGCTCTCACCTTAAGCTAAGCTTAATATAATTCTCCATGACAATAGACTGTAAGTCATAGCATTGTAATCATATGGATGTGTTCATCTTTAGTAGATGGTGCAGGAACAAACCCCATGTGATTTGATTGAGTATCAAGAGAGATCTTAAGGTTTGAAGTCTAATGGCTCTGCGTTTAAGAAGATTGGGGACGATGAACGGATGTCATCCATTTTTGTGTGTATCAAATGGAAGCTGTAGATTGCGTCAGATAGATGGATCAAACAAAACCACAGGCTGGCAAGGCACTGAGGTATCTAGTGGTGTTAAAAGGCAAAACATCATATGAAGGCTTTAGAGCGGACAAGGACGACATGGCGTCGCAAGTATAAGTAGGAAATTAAGGATTTTCTAATTTAATTAAATTCCAGATCCTGGAAAATCCATAAATTTACATAGAAAAATCATAAAAAAATGAAAATACAATCTTACTCAATGAATAGAGGAGAATAATGTGAACCAAAAATAAAAATTACTTGTTGACTCCCTGGTTTTTAATTAATTAAATACTCTCTGTGGTGTTTTAATTTATTTTAATTAAATACTACTCACCATAGCTTGAGATTCTTAGGGTTTGTTCCTCATGACATAAGAGATGTTTTCATATTTTTCTAAGGTTAGAGAGGATCCCTATGTTTGTAACCCTAATTTTCAAGCTTGAAAGGCTATTTTAGCTTAATATAATTATATAAATTAAAATATTACTTGGAAAATTATGTGATAAATTTTAGTATGTTTCCTATGCTGAGAGGAGGAAAAATACCATGATGGTTTGAATAATTTTGTGCATTTCTATAGTTAATTAAATGTTTATATGTTGTATTAATTTGTTTAAATTAAATATTAATAAAAATAAAAAAAAACAATCCCACATTGTATAAAAAATTTATGTTGACTTACTGTAAAAATTAAAAGAAAATTTTGATTAAGTTTGAGTACAAAAGTTGATTTTATGAGAAAAATTGTATATTTGTACAAAAGTAGCTATATTAAATTAAATACACTTAGAAAAATTATGAAAAGTGGTTTTCTGAGATCCTTGTGATTAGGGGCACTTAGGAACAATAAAAACTATTTTTGGAGAAAATACTTCATTTTTTAACTATAGTTTAAATTTAAAATAATTAAAATTATTAAAAATACAAAAATATTTTAAAACGAGCCCAATAGTTTCTTGATCACTTGGGACTCATTAAAATGTTTTACCCAATTTTTCTAAGTTAAAAATAAGTTTCTAAAGGACTAAAAAATATTTTTCTTACTTTTCCAATTAAACAAATTATAATAAATAAATTAAAAAAATAAAAAAGTTTATTCTTCTGAATTCTCTAGACACAGAGAGGCTTAACAAAAAAAATAAAAAATAATTTTTTGTAATTAAAACATATTTTTTGTTGAACTAAATCACTAAAAATCAATAAATAATTATAAAAAAAATTTAAAATTTAATTTAAAAAATCATGAAATTTTGCTTAAATGTTTCTCTCACCTAGGCAAAAATCTAATATTTTTCCCATAAACAAAAAAAGTTTATTTTGATTGATTAAAAAATTAATGTTGAAAATCCTATTTTCTATGTGAAGATAATTTTTTAAATTAAGTTAAATTTTGAATTATTACATTTTCTCCTCTGATGTTTTAATTGCTCCATGGCGAGGGTACTTTAAAAATTTTCAAAGTCATTTGGATTATACTTAATGAGTTATGAAGTGGAGAGCCCCAAGGGCAAAATGGTCATTTTAGATTCTTGTGCCTTAATCAAAATTTAGGTTCAATCAAATGGAAAAATGGGTAATTTTGATCTTAATGAGCATTTTTGGATGATTGAGACATAATGGGTTGAAAGGTAGAAATTCCTTTGCCACCTTTCCATGATAAGAGTGAAATTATAATTTTTTAAATTATTAGGGTTTGGAAGTTAATCAAAATCAAATGATTATGAAGTGATGGGCTTAGGCTATTGATGATAATATGAATTTTTAATAAGGATATCTATCACATAAATTAAAGTTTTAATAATTGTTAATTCTTCCATTGAAATTGTTAAGGGCTTCATAGTGATTTAGACTCGATATTTAAAATTATTTGATAAGATTTAGAAAGACAACATGATTGATGAGAAACATTTCTATGAACTATGAGCCCATCTTTGATGGTGGGTACAAAATTATTAATGACTTAAACATTCCTTAGTGGCATTCACCTACATAGCTCTTAAATGAAATATGAATTGATTAATTGGATACCCTGTCCTTAAGATGATGAAAATGTCAAAGTTCATCGAGTAACGGGGTAATTTCAACTTGAACTTGGATAATTAATGGAACAATATGATAAGTTCAAAATGAACTTGAAATGTTTCAAGAGATATTTAACGCAGTTCACATTCGATCCCCAAACACTTTGGAATCTCTTGGATATTTCTGAGGACAAATTGAACTTGTTATATTTTGTTCTAAAATCATCCACTCAGATCTTTTGGGACTCAATAAGTCATAGTTGGGAGTCTATTATATATACCTTCATTTACGCTTACCCTTTATTTAAATTTATACAAAATTATATATATGTTGCCAAAGCCAATCTTTTAGCAGAAATGCTGAAAAGATGGCAGGTATGCTTTTACAGTGTTATTTAATTTCTATCATTTTACTTTCTGCAATTTACTTTTGCTGCAAAATATTTGAGTTACTTGGTTGTGCACTTAATTTACTTGCAAAAACCAAAACCTTTTCAAAAATTAATCAACATTTTCAAAATCAAAAACAATTTTTTTCAAAAGGAACCATAAATCCTTTAAAATTGCACTAAACATAAAACATGCTTTTAAATTTACAGGAGTCCTTTAAAGGAGGTAACCCTCAGTTGATAATGCAATCTCCTCAATTTAAATGGGTTTCACGACCCATTTAACATAAGTTCAAACAAAAATAGTGATATCTAAACAAAGGAATCACGGGATCCTAACTGGTGTCGCTCAAATCAACTTTAACCCCCCTTGATTGAACTTTATATTTGTCATGTAAACTCTTAAACCTTAGAATTTAGGACTGCTCTTTCATCGAGTAGCCTAGAGCTAACTTTGTGGGTAGCCTTCTACAACAGCATGAGGATCTACAACAACATATATTTTCTTAGAATTAAAAAATAAGCAATAGGGTTTCGAGGATGTCTGCCTAGTGCTACATAAATCCTCAATTTTTTTCTTTAGGCCTTCTTATATCTCTGTTATATAATTTAAGCCCTAACTCGCCTTAAGATTCTGAGGTTGTCATTTGTCGTGACCTAAATCCTCACATCTTTCAGGCTATTTGTGTGATTGTCTAATATAAATGTAAGCTCTAATTAATAAAATTGGTCATTCAATAATTCTTCTCTGCAAAATTGAAACCGAACCATAAGATAGTTTGGGAAGTCACCAAGGTTCTCATTAGGATTCATGACATCATGTTGTTATGCTTCCTTTGGATTCCAAAATAAACGTTCCAAATTTAAGTCATTCCCATTTCATATTTCTTTTTTTGATATTTTTAAAATCCTAATATTTGAAATTCTTGAAGACAATATCCCTTGATTTTTTTCGAGACTTTTCTTATGTGACGTCGGTTATCTAAGATGTAATTAACCATAGGGGCTTGCCCTTATAGGAAACTTTTGACAACCAGCTTAATATAAACCCCATTTACTTTTTTGTATTAAATAAGGAAACTTGTCGGTTAACATAACAAATGGCTTTGCAGACTAAAATGATTATCATAAATTCGTTAATTTATGTAATAAAGCATCACCAACGAGAAGTGTATGTATCCTTCAAGGTAGATATATTATTTGTGGTGTTGTGCTCGATCAATTAAACTATTGCAGATATGAGATTGGTTCAGTCTTATATTATCAAAAATTAAAATGTTACCTTTTTTANAACCTTCAAAATCATTTCATATATCCCCAAAATCAATTTGAACTATTCCAATGAGATTAATTTGACTAATTTGACTTATTTTGACCAAAAACCTGAAATTATTTTTAAAGGCCCATTTACCTTGATTCTCCCCCAATATCCATCAATTTTATCCCAATCTTCCTCAATTTCAATTATAAACTCCAATTGATAATGTCTAAGCTTTATTGAAATCAAATCCAAGTCCAATTGACCCACTTTTGAATCAAATTTCAACCTAAGTCAAAATGGCCCAATTTTGACCACATGACCCAAGTCCATCAAACTAAACCATATGATCAAATCAATTCCAAAAGATTAAAGTTTGAAAACACTTCATGAAGTTCCCCTAAACTAAATTAAATCACCAATTAACCCTAGTTTGAATACAAGCCACACCCAAATTCAACTCAAATCATATCCCCCAATTTTGCCCCAAATTAACCATGTCCCCAAATTCCACCAAATTGAACTATATAACCCAAAAATTTCCATCCAATTGATATCCAAAACTCTTCATGACAATCCTTAGGACTAATTGGATCCATCAATTGGGCTATAAACCTGCTCAAACCCAATTCTACCCCAACATCCCCAAAATTGACCATGAGCCCTAATCCTTCAAATTGAACTTCCAAATTACTTCAAAATCACTCAAAACCTTTTCTAAGCTTCTTTTGAAAATCATCTACATCATTTTGATCAATTAAATGAGCTAAATGTCATGACTAACGCAACCTAAACCCAACTTCAAAACAAAATTCCAAAAATTGAACCCTTGCACCAAAGTTGCCCAAACCAAACCAAAATGATCAAACCAAAGCCACCACAACCACAATATGGACTCTAGTGACCAGGCCAGACCCACCTAGCCCACTCTATATGTGTAATGGAGCAAACGTCTCACAAATTAGGGCATATATTTGTAAAAATGCCTAATCCAAGGAGATCTTTGCCAAAACCCATCACCAATCCAATTAATTATGTTTAAAACTGCTCACTGGCTTCATTGACCACCTAACCACAAGTTCAGATTTGGCCAGCCACCCTAGTCGCCGGAGGAGCCAAAACCGACGGCTACCATACCTCAAATTGAACCCAAATGAACCTAGCCAACCTGTCAAGCTCTGATTGGTCACTTGGGCCACTCGGTTTTACACCTCAGCTCTTAATTACACGCACCAGCAAACCCTAAGCCAGCCTAGTGGCCATAACTATAATTTGAGCTCTTCATGGATAAAGGGAATAATGCTTGAAATCTAGGGGAAACTCTGCAAAAATCTCACCATAGCTTCTCCAAACCTCCCTAAGTGCATGCCCATTGTTTTCAACCATCCAAATCAACTTCCTTGAGCTAATTTCTCAGATCAATTCCTTGCCAAAACCAGGACATAATTCCACACACCACAATAGTCTACCAAAGTCCAATTAATTGTGCACACATCATCCTTAGAGTGAGAGGCGTTGATCCTCCACAAAAACCCCATCATAGAGAGCCTCAAACCTAGCTTTAGACCAACACCTAAAATTGGCTTTGGTCGAAATCATACCTATATAATTCACCACAGCCCAGCAGCTCATCTAAAGGTTCTGTGGACTCCTCTGAAGCTTATCCAACCATTTGATTAAGGCCACCCCTCTCAGATAAAGTTATCGAGCTCTCACCTTAAGCTAAGCTTAATATAATTCTCCATGAGAATAGACTGTAAGTCATAGCATTGTAATCATATGGATGTGTTCATCTTGAGTGGATGGTGCAAGAACAAACCCCATGTGATTTGATTGAGTATCAAGAGAGATCTTAAGGTTTGAAGTCTAATGGCTCTGCGTTTAAGAAGATTGGGGACGATGAACGGATGTCATCCATTTTTGTGTGTATCAAATGGAAGCTGTAGATTGCGTCAGATAGATGGATCAAACAAAACCACGGGCTGGCAACGCACTGAGGTATCTAGTGGTGTTAAAAGGCAAAATGTCGTATGAAGGCTTTAGAGCAGACAAGGATGACATGGCGTCGCAAGTATAAGTAGGAAATTAAGGATTTTCTGATTTAATTAAATTCCAGATCTTGGAAAATCCATAAATTTACATAGAAAAATCATAAACAAAATAAAAATACAATCTTACTCAATGAATAGAGGAGAATAATGTGAACCAAAAATAAAAATTATTTGGTGACTCCCTGGTTTTTAATTAATTAAATACTCTCTGTGGTGTTTTAATTTATTTTAATTAAATACTAATCACCATAGCTTGAGATTCTTAGGGTTTGTTCCTCATGACATAAGAGATGCTTTTATATTTTTCTAACGTTAGAGAGGATCCCTATGTTTGTAACCCTAATTTTCAAGCTTGAAAGGCTATTTTAGCTTAATATAATTATATAAATTAAAATATTACTTGGAAAATTATGTGATAAATTTTAGTATGTTTCCTATGCTGAGAGGAGAAAAAATACCATGATGGATTGAATAATTTTGTGCATTTCTATAGTTAATTAAATGTTTATATGTTGTATTAATTTGTTTAAATTAAATATTAATAAAAATAAAAAAAATCAATTACACATTGTATAAAAAATTTATGTTCACTTACTGTAAAAATTAAAAGAAAATTTTGATTAAGTTTTAGTACAAAAGTTGATTTTATGAGAAAAATTGTATATTTGTACAAAAGTAGTTATATTAAATTAAATACACTTAGAAAAATTATGAAAAGTGGTTTTCTGAGTTCCTTGTGATTAGGGGCACTTAGGAACAATAAAAAATATTTTTGGAGAAAATACTTCATTTTTTAACTATATTTTAAATTTAAAATAATTAAAATTATAAAAAATACAAAAATATTTTAAAACGAGCCCAATAGTTTCTTGATCACTTGGGACTCATTAAAATGTTTTACCGAATTTTTCTAAGTTAAAAATAAATTTCTAAAGGCCTAAAATATATTTTTCTTACTTTTCCAATTAAACAAATTATAATAAATAAAATAAAAAAATAAAAAAGTTTATTCTTCTGAGTTCTCTAGACACAGAGAGGCTTAACAAAAAAATAAAAAATATTTTTTTGTAATTAAAACATATTTTCTGTTGAACTAAATCACTAAAAATCAATAAATAATTATAAAAAAAATTTAAATTTAATTTAAAAAATCATGAAATTTTGCTTAAATGTTTCTCTCACCTAGGTGAAAATCTAATATTTTTCCCATAAACAAAAAAAGTTTATTTTGATTGATTAAAAAACTAATGTTGAAAATCCTATTTTCTATGTGAAGATAATTATTTAAATTAAGTTAAATTTTGAATTATTAAATTTTCTCCTCTGATGTTTTAATTTCTCCATGGAGAGGGTACTTTAAAAATTTTCAAAGTCATTTGGATTATACTTAATGAGTTATGAAGTGGAGAGCCCCAAGGGCAAAATGGTCATTTTAGATTCTTGTGCCTTAATCAAAATTTAGGTTCAATCAAATGGAAAAATGGGTAATTTTGATCTTAATGAGCATTTTTGGATGATTGAGACATAATGGGTTGAAAGGTAGAAATTCCTTTGCCACCTTTCCATGATAAGAGTGAAATTAAAATTTTTTAAATTATTAGGATTTGGAAGTTAATCAAAATCAAATGATTCTGAAGTGATGGGCTTAGGCTATGATGATGATAGTTCACTTATTTTAAGCCCAGAATTGATGATAATATGAATTTTTAATAATGATATCTATCACATAAATTAAAGTTTTAAGAATTGTTAATTCTTCCATTGAAATTGTTAAGGGCTTCATAGTGATCTAGACTCGATATTTAAAATTATTTGATGAGATTTAGAAAGACAACATGATTGATGAGAAACATTTCTATGAACTATGAGCCCATCTTTGATGGTGGGTACAAAATTATTAATCACTTAAACATTCCTTAGTGGCACTCACCTACATAGCTCTTAAATGAAATATGAATTGATTAATTGGATACCCTATCCTTAAGATGATGAAAATGTCAAAGTTCATGGAGTAACGGGGTAATTTCAACTTGAACTTGGATAATTAATGGAACAATATGATAAGTTCAAAATGAACTCGAAATGTTTCAAGAGATATTTAACGCAATTCACATTCGATCCCCAAACACTTTGGAATCTCTTGGATATTTTTGAGGACAAATTGAACTTGTTATATTTTGTTCTAAAATCATCCACTCAGATCTTTTGGGACTCAATAAGTCATAGTTGGGAGTCTATTATATATACCTTCATTTACTCTTACCCTTTATTTAAATTTATACAAAATTATATATATGTTGCCAAAGCCAATCTTTTAGCAGAAATGCTGAAAAGATGGCAGGTATGCTTTTACAGTGTTATTTAATTTCTATCATTTTACTTTCTGCAATTTACTTTTGCTGCAAAATATTTGAGTTACTTGGTTGTGCACTTAATTTACTTGCAAAAACCAAAACCTTTTCAAAAATTAATCAACATTTTCAAAATCAAAAACAATTTTTTTCAAAAGGAACCATAAATCCTTTAAAATTGCACTAAACATAAAACATGCTTTTAAATTTACAGGAGTCCTTTAAAGGAGGTAACCCTCAGTTGATAATGCAATCTCCTCAATTTAAATGGGTTTCACGACCCATTTAACATAAGTTCAAACAAAAATAGTGATATCTAAACAAAGGAATCACGGGATCCTAACTGGTGTCGCTCAAATCAACTTTAACCCCCCTTGATTGAACTTTATATTTGTCATGTAAACTCTTAAACCTTAGAATTTAGGACTGCTCTTTCATCGAGTAGCCTAGAGCTAACTTTGTGGGTAGCCTTCTACAACAGCATGAGGATCTACAACAACATATATTTTCTTAGAATTAAAAAATAAGCAATAGGGTTTCGAGGATGTCTGCCTAGTGCTACATAAATCCTCAATTTTTTTCTTTAGGCCTTCTTATATCTCTGTTATATAATTTAAGCCCTAACTCGCCTTAAGATTCTGAGGTTGTCATTTGTCGTGACCTAAATCCTCACATCTTTCAGGCTATTTGTGTGATTGTCTAATATAAATGTAAGCTCTAATTAATAAAATTGGTCATTCAATAATTCTTCTCTGCAAAATTGAAACCGAACCATAAGATAGTTTGGGAAGTCACCAAGGTTCTCATTAGGATTCATGACATCATGTTGTTATGCTTCCTTTGGATTCCAAAATAAACGTTCCAAATTTAAGTCATTCCCATTTCATATTTCTTTTTTTGATATTTTTAAAATCCTAATATTTGAAATTCTTGAAGACAATATCCCTTCATTTTTTTCGAGACTTTTCTTATGTGACTTCGGTTATCTAAGATGTAATTAATTATAGAGGCTTACCCTTATAGGAAACTTTTGTCAACTAGCTTAATATAAACCCCATTTACTTTTTTGTATTAAATAAGGAAACTTGTCGGTTAACATAACAAATGGCTTTGTAGACAAAAATGAATGTCATAAATTCGTTAATTTATTTAATAAAGTATCACCAACGAGAAGAGTATGTATCCTTCAAGGTAGATATATTATTTATGGTGTTGTGCTTGACAATTAAACTATTGCAGATATGAGATTGGTTCAGNATATATATATATATATATATATATATATATATATATATATATATATATATATATATATATATATAACATGTTGTTGGTGGCGGCTAGCATTACTCTGCTAGGGTTTCTGCAAAAATAAGGGTGGGTGGTGGCTACTCTTCGACAACCTCCTTCACTGGTCATTTGGGTTTGGGTGTAAGAAGGTTCTTTCTCCTTGGTGCTTCTCTTGGCTTCCTTATTGCTGGTTTGATTGCTTCCCGGGCTCTCTGGATTTTGAATTTTAAGTTATTATTCCATTGCTTTTGTCCTTTTGAGTGTTTGCCTTGGAGTTTTCCTACTGTGCTTTACCTTACTTTGGTTGCTGGAGATATTTTCTAAGGTTCTTATTGTTCCTCCCCTCCACTGTTCTTTGTTTTCTATTGGAGTTGGTGATTTTATCTGATGGCCACTCCTATTGACTTAGAGACCAACNCCTCCTTCACTGGTCATTTGGGTTTGGGTGTAAGAAGGTTCTTTCTCCTTGGTGCTTCTCTTGGCTTCCTTACTGCTGTTTTGATTGCTTCCCGGGCTCTCTGTATTTTGAATTTTAAGTTATTATTCCATTTCTTTTGTCCTTTTGAGTGTTTGCCTTGGAGGTTTCCTACTGTGCTTTACCTTACTTTGGTTGCTGGAGATATTTCCTAAGGTTCTTATTGTTCCTCCCCTCCAATGGTCTTTGTTTTCTAGTGGAGTTGGTGGTTTTATCTGATGGCCACTCCTATTGATTTAGAGACCAATGTACAATGGAGTAAAGCCACTTTTGCTGATGTGGTTGGTAAAAGCTCCAATTTTCAAAGCTCTATGGAAGTAATGGCTTTCCCTACTGCCTTCCATGAGGGGGTAGGTAAGGGGGAGCTGCCTTTTGTTAAACAACTAAGCAAGAAGTCAGGGAAATCTGCTGCTTTCTTTTCAGAAGCTGAAATCAATTCACTCTTATCCTCCTTTAAATTCACTTTGGTTGGTAAATTTCAATATGGCCATCCAAAAAGGGAGGCTATTAGAAAGTGTTTTGAAGATTTAAAACTACTAAGTGATTGGACAGTTGGACTAATTGATGAAAGGCATTTCTTCATTCATCTTTCCAGAGAAGAAGACTACGCCAGATTGTTTGCTAAGCAGATTCTGTATATTGAAGGAATGGCAATGAAATTACTGAAATGGTCACCTAAATTTCATCCAAGTCAGGAACCCCCCATAGTTCCTATTTGGTTCAAACTTCCAGGGCTAAAACTTCACTTCTTTCACCATCAAGTGCTTTTTAGGATAGGAACAGCTCTTGGCAGACCAATGAAACTTGATGTGCCAACCTACAACCTCTCAAGACCCTCTGCTGCCAGAATCCTAGTTGAAAGGGATATAACACTTCCAGAAGTGGGAACAACCCACAATGGCTACTGGCAAAAGATTGTAATGGAACCAAATCCATATTATTGCACTCATTGCAAAATGTTTGGACATTACAACACTAGATGCTTCATACTCCATCCAAAGACCAGAACTAACACAAAACTTCAAGAACCCACTTCAATCCCAGCTGTTGCAAAGGAGCAACCTGTTGGTGGAGTGCACACTGAAGATCAGGATGGACCCAATGATACTGCACCTCAAGGAGTGATGGTAGTACCCAGTTTTGAAAATATTCATCCAACATTTGTTGGTGAGCTAGAGTAATACTGCCACTAAAACACTGACTGACATAATACCAGCAGACACAACTCCGAGTCTTCCTGAGGATCCTTCCTCCTCAATGCAGATTCCTCCTCCCCCTGCAAACCTTATTCCTGTGGATAATGTTGTTGAACAGTTGGAGGAACTAATAAGGACAAAACCCTCCCAGACTCTAGCTTCTTCTGAAGCAGTCAAAACTTCAGTTAATTTCAATGAATCATTGCATATTAAGGAACAGCAGGACCAATGCAGTAATGGTTCTGCCTGTGTGGATGATTTCAATGTTAATTTACACTAGATTGACACTCTTCAAAGAGAATTAGAAGAGGCATGGCAATTGCAGAAAGCTAGGAAAAAAAAAGAAACACACTGACCCTGATCGACAAGGAGATACAATTGTCATAGAAGCTGGGAGCTCTTACTCCTCTAAAAGGGACTCCCTTACCAGATTTACAAGGGGAAGATCCAAACAATCTCATCATGATTAATTTACTCTGCTAAAATATAAGGGGGGTGGCTCACCCACTCTCCTTAAAACGGCTCCTCCATCTCCACAGAAAACACAAATTATGGTGCATTGCCATCCTTGAACCTATTNTTGGTTGTGCACTTAATTTACTTGCAAAAACCAAAACCTTTTCAAAAATTAATCAACATTTTCAAAATCAAAGACAATTTTTTTCAAAGGGAACCATGAATCCTTTAAAATTGCACTAAACATAAAACGTGCTTTTAAATTTATTGGAGTCCTTTAAAGTAGGTAACCCTCAGTTGTTAATGCGATCTCCTCAATTTAAATGGGTTTCACGACCCATTTAACATAAGTTCAAACAAAAATAGTGATATCTAAACAAAGGAATCACGGGATCCTAACTGGTGTCGCTCAAATCAACTTTAACCCCCCTTGATTGAACTTTATATTTGTCATGTAAACTCTTAAACCTTAGAATTTAGGACTGCTCTTTCATCGAGTAGCCTAGAGCTAACTTTGTGGGTAGCCTTCTACAACAGCATGAGGATCTATAACAACATATATTTTCTTAGAATAAATCCTCAAGTTTTTTCTTTAGGCCTTCTTATAGCTCCGTTATATAATTTAAGCCCTAACTCACCTTAAGATTCTGAGGTTGTCATTTGTCGTGACCTAAATCCTCACATCTTTCAGGCTATTTGTGTGATTGTCTAATATAAATGTAAGCTCTAATTAATAAAATTGGTCATTCAATAATTCTTCTCTCCAAAATTGAAACCGAACCATAAGATAGTTTGGGAAGTCACCAAGGTTCTCATTAGGATTCATGACATCATGTTGTTATGCTTCCTTTGGATTCCAAAATAAACGTTCCAAATTTAAGTCATTCCCATTTCATATTTCTTTTTTTGATATTTTTAAAATCCTAATATTTGAAATTCTTGAAGACAATATCCCTTCATTTTTTTCGAGACTTTTCTTATGTGACTTCGGTTATCTAAGATGTAATTAATTATAGAGGCTTACCCTTATAGGAAACTTTTGTCAACTAGCTTAATATAAACCCCATTTACTTTTTT
>JXCR01143797.1:8528-20872 GCA_002079205.1 Phalaenopsis hybrid cultivar | reverse complement strand
CCACTGAAAGATTGGAAGTGTTCCTTAAATAGAAGGCTGCAATCAATAGACTTATGGGAGGGGACAGGAATACTAAATCTTACCATGCTTGTATCAAGTACAAAAGGAAATGTAATAACATTCACATGATTCAAGATGCCCAAGGTTTTTGGATCAACAATTATGAGGATATTGCTAAAAATGTTGTTGATTACTTTCAAAATCTCCTTACTGCACCTCATTTAACTGCTACACTTGTGGATCCTCAATTCTTCCAGGAAGAACTCATTTATACACATGAACTTCAACTCTCATCCACTCCTACTGAGTCTGAAATTTGGGAGGCCCTTAATACTATTGAAAACTGCAAAGTTGTTGGTCCTGATGGATATATAGCTGCTTTTTACAAAAAATCCTGGTCCATTATCAAGGCAGATGTGGTTAATGTTGTCCAAAGCTTCTTCAATGGTACCCCTCTCCCCAACTACTTTGCTTCCTCCAGCTATGTCCTCATCCCAAAAACTATTGTTGCCTCAACTGGAATCAGTACAGACCTATTAGTCTGACTTTTGCATTCAACAAACTCATTAGTAAAATCATTGTGGAAAGGTTACAACCCCATTTAAATTATCTAATAAAACCCAACCAGACTGCATTTATCAAAGGCAGATCTATCTCTAAAAATGTTTTACTGGCACGGGAGTTACTACTGGATATTGATCATCATTGTAGAGGAGGCAATCTCATTTACAAACTGGATTTGAGTAAAGCTTATGATGCTATCCAATGGCCTTTCATTATTAAAATTCTCAAAGCCAGAGGTTTCTCTTCAGAGTTTTGTACCCTCATTTCTAGATGGTTACAATTCAATTCACACTCCATCTTGCTAAATGGAGCCTCCCATGGTTTTTTCTCTGCTACCAGAGGGGTCCAACATGGAGATCCACTCTCCTCATCTATTTTCATCCTTGCCCTGGAGTATTTTTCCAGAATGCTGAATCAAGCTATTTCACAGAAATCTTATGCCAAATTTCACCATACATCTACTATGGAGGTCACACATCTGATGTATGCAGATGACATCATTATATTTTTCTAAGCCAACAACAATGCTCTTAAGCTTCTACACAAATGTTTGAAGAAATTTCAAGATATCTCTGGTATGACCTTCAACACTTCTAAGTGCCAAATCCTTTATAGAAAACTTACTAATCCTGCAGCTAGACATTGGATTAGCAACTTTACTAGGTTCTCCACTACTACCCTCCCTCTCCATTATCTTGGGGTGCCACTTATCAAAGGTAGAACCAAAACGATACAATTTGATGTTGTGATTACTAAAATCAATGATCAACTCAACTGCTGGACAAACTCTTTTCTCTCAAATGGTGGAAGAATTACATTGTTAAAAAGCATTCTCACATCCTTCCCTTCATACAGCCTCCAAGTTACAAACATTAAGAAGTCTACCAAGTTATTAATTGAAAGAAGCTACAATAGATTCCTCTGGGCTGGACAAAGGAACCAATTACACTGGGCTAGCTGGCAAAAGACTACTAAGCCCACCACTGCTGGAGGCTTGGGTTTCAAAGGCTTAGATCACCTACAACAAATAAGTATGTGAAAACTTTGGCTCAAGTTCAAAATGCAAAATACCTTATCGGCAAAATTCATGATGGGGAAATACTGTAAGCACTCCCACTCTAACTTGGTAGAAAGAAAGGTGGGGGATTCCACCATTTGGATCAAACTTCTCCAAATCAGACAAAAGGCTGAAAACACTTTCTTGTGGGATCTTGGTAAAGGCAAAATTCATTTCTGGCTTGACCAGTGGTGCCCCCAAGATCTTCTAACTCCCAGACTAGCAATTTTTGACCCTAACCTGCTGGTATCTGACAGCTGGAAAGGTGACTCCTGGTCAGTGGCAAAATTGCTAACTTTGATAGATCCAACAACTACTGCTTGCATCACTAAAATCCCATTCAACAGAGAACATCAAGACAACTTAGTGATTAATTCTAGTAAGCTTTATAACATCTCCAAAGCAACCTATTCTAAATGGTATAGCAGGTAGGAAGTGCAATGGGGTAAAACTAATTGGAACAAATATCTCACCCCCTCAATGTATTTTCTAATCTAGAGAACCTTCCACAAGCTTCTCCCTGTGGATGATATTCTCAAACTTAAGGGAATAAGAGGACCTTCAAGATGTCATCTGTGTTGCAAAGCTGAAGAATCAATTCCTCGTCTTTTCTTTCAATGTGGGTTCACACAAAGGGTCTGGTCAGAACTGACCCAAGAACTGAAGATAAATCTCCTGAATTTCNACCGTGAGCCCCCACATGGTTAAAACCCAAATTCATGTCAAGAGGCCACCTCAGCTCAAATTGAGTTGAGGAACCCACTGCTTGACACCTAAGTAGTGGGGCTAAGCTCTCAATTGGCCAGCTAAGCTCCCCATTGACGAATTTCTCTAAAATCTACCTCTCACGGCCATGGAGGGCTGTGGTAAAAAATTTTCACTGAGGCCTTTCAAACTCCTCTGAGAGCTTCCCTGAGGGACCCTTAGTTCGTTTCAATCCATTTCCCCCTCTCAAATCCACCATAGCCAGCCAATTTTGAGCTCAAATTCCTGCCCGAAACCATGAAAAATCCCAATCCCAACCTACACAGCACCAAACTCCAAATTAAGTGGTCCTACACCTTCACAACAGTGAGAAAAACTAAAGCCCCATCAAATCCCCCTTCCAGAGAGCCTCTACCATAGCTCTCAACCAACACCCAAAATAGGCTGTGGTTGAAATCATACATAGACCTTACAACAGAGCCAGGGACTCCATCCCTAAGCTCTTTGGAGCATAACAAAGGTGTGAAGAATCTCTGATTGAGGCCACACCTCTCAGAGCAAAGGTATAATCTCCCTTACTCTCTCGAGCCTTCGCGAGCTCTATGTTTACAATGACTTAATTTCATGGCCTCTTAGCCGTATAAATATGTTCGTCTCACTTAGACGAGTCCATAGGATCNAAATGCTCACCTCACTATGTTACATTGTAAAACCTTCTTAACCAAGCTTATTAAACATAAGGGTTTCCTTGAAATATTCTATAATACCAGTCCTTCTACACTCCAAATTATAAAGATATCCAAAGTTTTTTGGATCAAACTCACAAATCTCTGGATCAAAGCCAACATTGATGGGAGCTTTCATGGGCAGGGTGCTGGATTTGGAGGTATCTTCAGGGACCATACAGGCAGCTGCAAGTTGTATTTCTACAGCCCTATGCATGCCCAAGATGCACTTGAAACTGAAATAGCTGCTCTTTTGTGGGCACTCTACATTGCTACTCAGATGAAATGGTTTTATATTATGATTGAAACTGATTGTTCTTTGCTTATATAGCTGGTTGGAGGATCCTTATCTCCTCCCTGGCACAAACTCTAACTGCTCAAACCCATCTAGGAACTTAAAAAATAATGTCAACTTCAGCTCAACTTCAATTACAGAGAAGGCAACGAACCTGCTAACTGGCTAGGAAGAGTTGCAAGCCAATCTTATGCCACTCTAGTCTCCACTATTCCCTCCCCCCCTCTTTTCTTTTTGTTAAAAGGTGACATCTTAAAAGTCCCCTATCTAAGATATGTACTTTGCCCTTCCTCTGCAATATAATTTTTCTCTTTTTCAAAAAAAAAAAAAAACATATTTGTATATCTATATATATATACCAAAACTTAAGATTTCATTGATGTGAAGAACCGGTTACAATTCTTATGTGGGGAGCCTCTAAAGCATCTCTAGCCAGCAAAAAAAAGAGAGGGGGTGGAGTATACGAAACAAGACTCTCAACAGTATATAGACCATTTCTTGCAAGCCAGTTTGCATGTTGGTTCCCTTCCCTATAGATGAAATCAAATTGAGCCTTGAGAGTGGATAACATGCACATAATATTGTTAGCCCATTGAGCGTGACACCAAGAAGCTTGTCTTCCATCTTGTAACATCTATAAAAGTACCTCTGAGTGCCCCTCAATAATTAAATAGTGGCAGTGGTTCATCTTAGCAAGAGTGATGGCCTAGTAGACAACAATTAATTCAGCTTCAAGAGTATCAACAACACAAATAGGAGCCTGTAAATATAGGATGCACTGTCCAAAATGGTTTTTGAACACACCTCCCACCCTAGCCCCAAAAAAAGCAAAACTACCATCAGTGTTAATTTTAATGTATGGGTAGGTAGGAGGGTACCAGTACACAGTGGTTACTCTATATGAGTTGGATCTCTCCACTGGAGGGGGAGCAGATGTAAGGGAATCTTTGATAGAGTATAAGTTTATGCTGATAAGAGATACAATTCCTGGTAATTTGCAGGTGTGTGCTACCCTGACCATCAAACTTAGCCTTGTTACTAATCCTCTAGATAAACCAGACCACCGAAAAAGGAACAAATCCAACTTTAGCAACCTTCCAGCTCTTTCAATAGTGATAAAAGTTGCTCCAGTTCAGTTGCATAGTATTCAGTGTGATAATATGAGAGAATTCAGTCCAAACCTTTTTAGAGAAGCTACACATAAAGAAGAGATGGGGAATAGATTCCTTCATTTCCCCAAAAAGTTAGCATTTGGATGGGCCTCTCAATCCTTTGAGTTTGAGAATATCATCAATACGGAGCATATCATTGAGAATTCTCCAACTAAAAAATGACATGGAAGGAGTTAAGATTTTATAACAGATGATTTCCCCCTAATCTTTAGTCTACTATCTGTTAAGTTTAGAGTAGATGGCTTTAGTAAGGCTCTGAATTTTGGGTCCTTGCCATACTAGTTTATCAACTCTAGAGTTGTCAATCTGAATTGTAGTAACTTGAGTTACAGAATGGGATTGAAGGATATTTTGGAGTAAAGGCAAAGACCATTGGTTCCTTTCCTAGCAGTCAACCACAATAAGCTGAGTATTAATCTAATTGCTAAAGGGTTATAAGACATCTTCAGGACAACAAGAATTAAGCCAAAAATTGAGCTTCCCATTTCCAATATCCCATATAAAGAGGTCTCCAGCTTGTTTTCTAACTTTCAGAAAGTTCACCCAAGTTTTTGAATCTCCAGGCTTTTTGCAAACAGTGTTTGTATGGCAGTCCTTGCAATACTTACCCAACATGAATTTAGCTAAAGTGATTTCTGTTCTCAAAACTTGATCCACGTCTTGCACTCGTTGACTTGTAGTAAGTGTTGTAGTCCTTTAAAGCCAATTCCCCCAACCACAGTTAGTTTGGCTAATTTCTTCCAACTAGCCCAGTGAATTTGCTACCTTTGGCCAGACTAAAGAAATTTACTAAAGATCCTTTCCTGTTCTAATTGGGTGCTTTTCTTCATACTAGCCATTTAGAGGATGTAGGAGGAGAAGGTTGTCAGTATGCTTTTCAATAATTTGATTCTACCTCTATTGGAAAGAAAAGAATGAGTCCAGCTAGAGAGAGTGGCAAATGTCTTTCCCAAAACATCCTCAAATTGTGTTTGTCTAGTCCTTCTTTTTAAGATTTGGACACCAAGGAACTTGATTGGCAAGGAAGAGCTGCTAAATTGTGTATAATCCAGAATCCAATTTCTTGGCATAATCGGGGTGTACTGGTTGAAATAGATATTGCATTTGTCAGAGTTAAATGCTAAGCCAAAATAGCTTTGGAAGATCTGTAAACACTTCATGACTTTCCTCACCGCATTCCTGTTAGCACTAGAGAACACAATAATCTCATATGCATAAACTAAATTAGAAACAGGCACTTTAGATTTGTGGTGGTACCTAGCATAGTTTAAGGGGAGTAGACTTCTGTTCAACATTCTAGATAAGTGATCAAGTGCCAATATAAAAATAGTTGGAGACAACGGGTCTCCTTGTTTGAGTCCTCTAGATGCAGTGAAAGAGCCCCAAGATTGACCATTGATTAGAAGAGAATGAGAGTTATCTTTGAGCCATCTTTGGATGAGGTTGTAGAAATTAACTTGAAAACCTCTAATAGTTAAGACTTTAAAAATAAACTCCCAGCAAATAGTGTCATAAGCTTTTTTTTATATGCAATTTTTAGATAAGGTTACCATTTATGTAGGGTCTGTCCAGGTCCAACAGAAGTTCTTGAGCTAGGAGTACAATATCAGTGATAAATCTGCCTTGGACAAAGGCAGACTAGTTTTCAGAGACAATATGGCTGAGGTGGGGCTGAAATCTGCCTACAATATTTTTGCTAATGAGTTTGCTGATGACTGATGACAGAAGTAAGACTAATCAGCCTGAAATCATTCTAATTTTTCTGAACAGTAGATTTGGGGATGAGCATAATGTTGGTGGCATTAAAGTAATGGAGGATAGATGAACCTTGAAAAAAACTTTGTACAACAGTGATCACTTCAGTTTTAATGATTTCCCATGCTTTCTTATAGAAATCACTTGTAAAACCATCAGGCCCAGTAGTTTTAAAACTGTCAATACCTTAAAGAGCTTGCCAAATTTTAGTCTCATTGGGAGGAGAAGTCAGATTTAGTTTGGAAATGTTATTGTTCTCGTGACTAGAATAAAGATTTACAATGGGTGATCTCTGCAGGTCTGGCTGAGTTAAAATTTACTGAAAATGAGAAACAACATCAATGGCAATGGAAGAATTATTAGAAATCCAATTTCCATTTGAACTTGGAATCTTATGAATTGTATTGCATTGTCTCCTATATTTGATACAAGCATGGTAAAACTTAGTGTTCCTATCTCCCTCTATGAAGTGACTGATAGAAGCTTTCTACCTAAGGAATTTCTCTTGTCTATCAATGGTAAGAAGAAGATTTTCTTGTGCAGGCAGTAGAAGGTTCTCCTCCCCTCCATCTTTCAGAGCTAAGTTCTCGATCTCTAACACATCTATATATATAATCGTATTGTTCATAATAGAAGTAATCCTATTCTTTAACCTCTTTCAAGTGCATAAATAACATTGACAAATCCAGAGTTTGGTCCTTAAGATCATGGTTGGGTTGGGAGGATACCGACTCTCACTCTAGAGCTC
This sequence comes from Phalaenopsis hybrid cultivar, assembly GCA_002079205.1. NCBI lineage: Eukaryota > Viridiplantae > Streptophyta > Magnoliopsida > Asparagales > Orchidaceae > Phalaenopsis > Phalaenopsis hybrid cultivar. Next base: position 13,851 of record JXCR01143797.1, on the reverse strand, counting down.
CCATTTCTCCCTCACCCGAGGGTTAACAATCTCGCNCTTAAGATCATGGTTGGGTTGGGAGGATACCGACTCTCACTCTAGAGCTCCCATTTCTCCCTCACCCGAGGGCTAACAATCATGCATTAGTTTCCAATCAACTGGACCAAATTGGGAATTTTAATCTATCACCTTAAAATCCCCAATTCTGCATCCAATAAAGTATATTTCCTTATTTATTTGCACTTAACCACATAAATTACATTATCATTGATGAAATTGAATGTGACTCTCACCATGTTGTAGAAATCATATCCCTTTTGGGTCATATATTTCTCAACACATTTTAACTTTTCAATTGGTCAGATTGAAAAGTAAGTAAAGATCGAAGTTCGAGTTTTCACAAATTAGTAACAATTAAGACAGTATAAAACAAAATCAATTCTTCACAAAACCATATCTCATAGTAGGAAGAAGGATAAAGAAGATTACTTAGAATTCATGAGAAGGAAACAATAAAATACAAATTTTATATATAAAAACAACTTTAAAAAATAAAGAAATAAAAGACATAACTTATCTCACGCTCCTTCCCAAGTAAATTCCTAACACTTTAATCANTAGATGGTTACAATTCAATTCACACTCCATCTTGCTAAATGGAGCCTCCCATGGTTTTTTCTCTGCTACCAGCCAACAAACCCCTAGATCAAAGCCAACATTGATGGGAGCTTTCATGGGCAGGGTGCTTNAAAAAATAAAGAAATAAAAGACATAACTTATCTCACGCTCCTTCCCAAGTAAATTCCTAACACTTTAATCAGTTTTTCTCATTACAAGAACTATAAATTCTCTATTAAAAATGTAATTAAGAAGAATTATCTCACTTTCCCACTTCTCTTATAACTCTTATAAGAAAATCTCTAAGTCCATCACTCTCCATCACTCTATTTCACGCCTCACTCTTCTCTCTCATGCCACAACAAAAACTCTCTCTCTCACCTTTCTTCTCAAAAGCATTCCTCTCACAGTCACGCCACACTCATGCCCTAGACTCCTCTCCTTTTTAATTAGGGGTTGGCTCCTTTCACAAAGAATTCCAAATTTCCTCCTAAATTCTCTCCAAAAGTCACACCTTTTGAATCCCAGAAGACATGTCCATTCATTCAAGAGACATATCCCTTAATTAAAGAGCCTTCCAAAGTGTCTAGATGCATTGAATCACTCTATGGGGTGTTTGAATCATTTGCAGCCTTCAAGATCAGCTCAAAATTTTCCCAAATCGCGTTAATCCGTCTTATATCATCTTTGGCACTTTTGGTGCCTCCGAGGCCGATTCTCTATATTTTGGCTCTTTTGGTACCTGTTCTCTAGATTTTGGAGCCTCATGCTTCACACTATAGCAGCTCCACTATTTTGCTCTGTATGGCTTTGTTTTAGCTCCATTTCAGCCGTTTCAATTGTGTTTTGCTCCTAACAGATATACCTACAAACTAAGCATGCAAAAAAACCTTTCTTTAAAGTGCAATTTTAATCAAAAACATGTAAGAAATTTAATGTATAATAAGCATAGATAGATGTATTGAAATATGCCAAGTCAAAATTTTCTTTCTTGCTCGATTTTACCCCAAATTACATCATTTTTACTTCATATTCTCCAAAAGTCCATTTCTTGTACCTGAAACTAATAATATGCAAAAATACCTTCCTTTAAAGTGTAATATCTTTAAAAATCCTTGAAATTGAGCATAAAATATATTTGAAAAAGAATGTAATTTTTAGGCGATTCAAAATCCCCCAAACTTAAATGTTACTTGTCCTAAAGTGACTCATTTACTGCATAAAAATTTGACATAGGATAGAGATTAACTTATGAACTTCTATACTTTAGTTTAATAAATAAAATAAATAGATTAGGAAAAACGTTTAATAACTTGAATAAAACTATAAGTATAAGAATGTTTAGCTTTCAAATCTAATATTTATGAATCTCCATTTTCAAAAAAGAGCTATAATATGAAAAGAATTTCTTGAAAAATTTAGTATTAAAATTGATAATACTCAAATACAAGTTTAGAAAATGTAGTAAAGTTATTTCCACAAGTTGATTGAAGTGAAGCTAATTTTTTATTAGGCATCTCCTCAAGCTTCTTCTCACATTCCTTATTTTTTTCTTTTCTTTTTCTTCTTTTTGTTTTTACTCAAAATCTTCTCGATATTTTCTTTTCTTTTCCTTTTTAAGTGAGGACTGCTATATCTAAATAACCTTTAATAATTGTGAGTTTCACTGTCCTCTTCTTAAATTTAGAACTTTTAGCTCTTTCTTCAATTTATAAATTCATATTAGTTTTGATGATTTTTCATAAAGTCTCATTCTTTTCTTCTTACATGAAACTATAACATTTTTAATATTTCATAAATATAATTTCATTTACTTTAAATAGAAAATCATAGTCTTATTCTTTCAAACCAAATATCTTTAACTTTAGAATTGACCTTCGTTATTAAAAACTTTTGCCAAAATTTACCATAATATTTACAAAACATAAATATAGTCATTTAAAGTTAAAATCTAATATCCAAGGTCATGTTAAATTAATTTTAAAAATATAGTTAATCGGGGACAAATAAAATTCAGTTTACTTCTTTTTAAAACAAATTTATTCTTTCCCCTAAATTTGAATTTTTATATATTTTAAACTTAATTCCATAAAATGTAGCAGAAAAGAAAATATAAAAGTTGAATCTACTAACTACTACAACATCCTATCAAATTGATACACGTGCATAATCTGGATATAAGGAATGCANAATCAAATCACCAATAATCCAAACATCCACCAATCATCAATCAAACTGATCAATCCACACTAAAGCAAAGATAATACAACACTAAAAATCATAACTCTCTAGCACACTAAATAAAACCACACTGATAATTATGGGTTGCCTCGCATAAAGCGATTTGTTTAACATCGCCAACCCAACAAATGATTTCACCTGGATCAAAATTTCATTTAAGTAATCCTTAACCAGTCCAATCTTTTCTAGATCAAAGGATTCCTACAAAGTCCTTGAATTTAAAATTTTCTTTCAGCTCTTCCATTTCAGATTGATTCATATCCTTGTTCCTCATACTTCTTTCTAAATCCAATATTGTTCTGCTGATTTTCAAAATTTTCATAATAATATCATCCTTAAATTTTTTGAGAAATGGATCTTTATATGATACCTCATGATCTCCAAAATTTTGGATATGATTCTCTCTAGAAAATTCAAATTTTGAATCAAATTCTTCTAGGTTACTCCTTTGTTCAAGGCTGTCTTTCAATTATTCCCCTTAGTAGTGATTAAACGTTAGAGGTGGTCTTTCTATATTTATCTTAGATGAGGAAATAGGCTTTTTTTATTTCATAAGATTTTTTTTCCATTAGTCTTTCAATCCACTTATCCTCATCTCTCAACTGAAAGTTCTTTTGAAACATATCCTCAAATTCTCTTCTAAATATTAGTTTAATAATTTTAAATTCCTCAGCATTCATCTACTTTGGGTGGTAAAATGTCTTGGGGTAACTATTAATTGCATTANTACAAAAAATATAAGTAGGAAGAAAAACAATTCATAAATTCTATCTATCATAAACAACTACAAGTCTTCATCAGGATAGAACAATATGCAATAAAAAGTAGGTCTAAACTAAAACATGCTCAATAAAATGGAAAGAANAAATTGCTCAACATTCATCTACTTTGGGAGGTAAAATGTCTTGGGGTAACTATTAATTGCATTTAAAATCTTCCTCAGTTGGTTTCCAATATTCCTTATTGCAACCTCTTAATTTTCCAGCTCACTCTTTTGTCATTCTAATTGACCCACCAATTGAATCACATCCTCTTCTATCAGTGACTCCTTCTCCTCATCCTATGTGTTAGAGTTAATTTGAGGAGGGTTATTAATTGAGTTAATAATCTGTCCTAGTTGGTTTTCCATTTTCCTTATTGCGGACCCTTGACACTACAACTCACTCTCTATTTGAATAACAACCTCTTCTAATAAATCCTTTTTCTCATTTTGGGGTTTGAAGTCAAAATTACGAGGAAAAGAAAGTTTGTCATTAAAATTAATCTGACTATTCCAATTGCATGTCTGATTAAATTGATTATCTTCCCAAAATTCATTTTTCTCCTCCAAAATTATTATTCCACGTAAAATTCAAAAAAAATTCCCAACCTAGGTTGTAATAATCGAAATAAGAATTATGTATCTCATGGCCAATTTCAATCTATTGTCCAAATGAGTTTTGCTTAATAATTGGGGTTCCATAAGGATTTCTTTCTATGTGTTGATCTAACTTCCTCTCAATATTTATAACTTGAGAAATTAAAATTGTAAGAATATTTTCTTGAAAATTTGCCACTCTCTTGGGGTTTACACTTTCAAGGCTACTAGCACTATAATATAAATCTGAATATTCATTAAATCGTTGATCCGACATTGTTACATTAAATTCATGGAGTCTTTTAAAATTCTCCTAAAGTTTTAACCAAAGCTTCCCCAAAAAAGGCGCCAAAAACTTGATGCGCCCTTGGTGTGTGCTATCTATTTGTGTGTTTTATGTCAATTTAAATATCCGGTAACAGTGCTAAGAACTTGACTGTCCCAAACTACAGTAATTGAGCATCCAAAAATATGGCTAAAATCTTCCTAATTTATATTAAGTATTTACTTTGCAAAATCGAAATCTTATATAAAATATATAAAATAGTTCACAAATTACAGGTTCTACACAACTGCATGTATCGCTTCTGTAATATAGTATTTTCTTTAAAAACCTTAGTATCGAACCCACAGAGAAGCACAATAAGAAATCCCTTAGGCTAATTCTAGCCTACTACTTCCAAGTCTTAGTTTTGAAGATGTAAATTCTTATGATAATAGCATAAATAACAATATTCAAACGATAAAAATTAAATTAATAAAGACAAGTTAAAATGGGTGTAATGAATGTTAATAGAAATGTAACAAAAAGAACTAAGTTTACTAAACTGATTTCTAAACTTCAAAGTTAAATTTACTAAGACTAAACAATGTTTTGTGATGGACAGTTCAAATTTAAGAAAGCCTCCTTTCCATTTACAATGAGTTTTGGATTGTAAAGAAATTAAAATCATTTATATATATATATATATATATATATATTAAAAAAAGAGCAGCATATGGCTCCTTACATGTTAATCGACAAAAAGTGTTACAAGAAAATAGGGAGAGGATCCTCCGCTACCAAAAACCCAAAAATATTACAATACTCACTCAAATTATGTGGGTTCCTCGTCCATAAGACAAGTC
>JXCR01143792.1:28398-47687 GCA_002079205.1 Phalaenopsis hybrid cultivar | reverse complement strand
ATCCTTCGGGATAGATATAAAATTTGAGGTAAAGCGCTCTTTCATTTAAACTATGAAAATTATGGGGTCAGTTTGACTTCATCTTTTTCAAAAATAAAAATTTTTAAAGCGTCCTTCCGAAGCAGGCAACGGGATTTCAATTCCGATGATCAATAGCTTCTTATGGGCAAACCCCACACCAAAAATAGTGCCGACAGGCTAAATTTCCAAAATTACATATTTGCCCCTAAGGCTCTAACACTTCATAATTTGTCAAATTCAATTCAAATGATTTTAAAATTTTTATTCTTCCTCATTCTTGGGTTAATTAAGATACCAAAGGAGAAAATGTGATTTTTCAAGATTTAATTTAATTTACATAAATATTTTCATGCAAAAAATAGGATTTTCCAAAGAAAATTCCTAACTTGATCAAGGTAAATCCTAATCCCTTGAAAAGTTTACTGGTAGTAGACCTAGACTAGAGAAGCCTTCGGACCAAATTTCATGATTTATTGAATTTTATTTGAATTTTAAGAATTATTTTAAATTTTGGGGTGTTTATTAATTATAAAATAATTTAAATAGAGAAAATTAAGTTTTATATTTTTAAAAAGTCCTCTTGAGGTTAGTAACTCAAAGGAGAAGGTTTTATATTTTTTTGAGTTTTATTTAATTTAATGGAATTATTCTTAGTGAAAACCCTTTTTCTCCTTTATAAATTTTTTTTAAATCTTTGAAATTCAGTATCTTTATTTAAAAAATCAGGAAAAATATTCTAATTATTCCTATGTGCTTATGAATCAATTTAGAAAATTTCCATGAATTTTACTATTTTTTTGATTTTTATGGATTTTTAATTATTTAAATATTTAAAATAGGTTAAAGATCAAGTTTTTATTTTAAACTCCATTTTATTTTTAGAAAATACCCCTGATCACAGAGAACTGAAAAAAAACCAAGTTTTATAATTTTTCAAGTTATATTTTGATTTTTTTTTAAAATCATTTTAGTGCTAAAAATGTTATTTATCTTTAAAAATCAACATAAGTTACCAAATAAACTCAAAATATTTTAGAATTTTTATAGTGAGTTCTCTGGATCCCAAAAAACACTGGAGATTAAAAATCAAGTCATTTTATTGTTTATATTTTTCAAAATTAATTATCTTGGGTTATTTAGGGTTTGTGAAGATCAGGTGTATTTTGAATGACTTGGCTTATGAGAAATTTTCCTAAGGGTTCTCTAGACATAGTAAGCCTTTCAAAATTTTCTTGGATTTTTTTAAGCAACATGCTAATTTTTATGATTATTTTAAGTAAATAATGCACATAAACTTAAAAAATGTGATTCTCTGTCTAGGGACCTCCTCCGACTTTGGAAAAATCATGGAATTTTCCCTAAGACAGCGGCAACAACATGCTAAAATTTCAAGCTATAATGAAATTCCTATATGCATGAGAATCAAAAGATTCAAATGAGTGTTTAATTAATTAAAAATAAAATATGCATCACATGGACTTAAAATTATTTCCACATTGTTCTCCTCTTTTATTGAGCAAGAGGGTATTTTTATTTTATTTTTTTGATTTTTTTACACCAAGATATGAATTTTTAAAGCTATGGGTTATTTTCTGAATTAATTAAATCCCTATTTATCTATTTAAACGTGCGTCGCCACCTCAACCTACGATGGCTCTGAAGCTCCATGCGGCGGGCTCCCATTTGAGGCCACCGTCCACCTTAGCGCCGACTCGGCCCACGGCTTATGTTTCGAAGTGCTATCTGGCTTGATCTCAACTGTCCATCCGATAGACGCGTGATCAGACGACTCCGCGTCATCATCCCCAATAGCCTAGCCTGAGAACTGTTCATCTTCTAGCCTAACGATCTCTCTCATTTCTTATCCAAATTAAGTGAATTTTTTTTAAAATGCTCATCTAGACTAGAGGAACATATCCATATGGTTATGATGCCATGAAGTCAACTCAAAACAAATTGAAGAGTTCAAATAAGCTAGGGAATAAGAGAAGTTTTATACCTTAGCTCTGAGAAGTGAAGCTTCAATCAGAGGATCTTGGCACGTTCCTTGGGATCCAAGGAGGCTAGAGATTGAGCCTCTGGTCTTGGTGTAAAGCCTAGGTATGATTTTGATCAAGATTGATTTTGGGTGTTAGTATAGAGCTATTGTAGAGGCTATTTGAGAGGTTAATTTGATGGGGCTTTGTCTTCTCTTGCTGTTGTGAAGGTGTGGACACAAGCAATTGAAGTTTGGTGGAGTTTTTAGGGATGTCCTATTTTTGCCTTAATTTTTAAGCTCAAAATTAGGGTTACACAGGGGAAATTAAGGCAAAGGAGTTATTGGAATGGGCTGTGGAGGTCTCAAAGAAGCTCTGTGAGTGATTTGGGAAGCTCTCTCTGAGAAAATTTTAGCACTCCTCCCTTGGCCGTGGAGGTGAGTTCTTATAAAAATGACCTTGGTGTGGCTCTCAGGGAAAATGTTTGGGTGCATTGTGGTGCTTAGGTGGAGGGCAGAGGAGCTCTACAATTTAGTTTGGATGAGCTGGCCTCTAGGTTTGATTTGGGTGAAGCTCAATGGGGGTGGCACTTGGTTTTGAGCTTCTCCGGCTACTTGGCTAACCGGCCATGGTAGGGGGAGGTAGCTAGGTGCTCAGGGCATCTAGGAGAATCTGTCAAAGCAACTTAATGCAATGAGGTTTAGTTTTGGTAAGGGTATCTTAAGCATGTGAATTTTTGAAAATAAAACCCCTTAGTTTAGGGGACCTTTGGTCCATGGCTTAGTTTAGGTGGTTAGATGGGCTTTGGCTCAGCCTTAGGGTCTAATCCATGGTTGAGGTGGACTTAATTTGATGACTTTAAAGTAGTTAGGCCATCTTTAATGCATAGGTTCAATGTGGGTTCAAGTGATCAAAGTTTGGGTTTGGGCTAGGTTAGCCATGCCAATTGACCCAATTTACTGATCAATATTGTGTAGATATTAATCAATATTGTGTAGATGATTGTTATGAAGATTTTTGGTGAAGGGTTGAGGTGATTTTGAGTTCAATTGGTAGGTCAATTTGAGGGATTTTTGGAATTTGGTCACTTTTGGGTATGTTTGGCTAGACATGGGTTTAGGTTAGGTTGGCCTTGGGCTAAGTTCAAATTGAATATTTAAAATGATCAAGGGAGGTGTTTTGAATACTTTTCATGAAGGGATAGAGTGGAAATTTTGGGGCTAAGGTCATCAATTTGGTGAGATTTTGAGACATGACCAATTTGGAAAAAAATTGGGGCTTTTGGACTTAGGTTGAAATCAAATTAATTTGAGGTTTCAACAAGGCCAATTGAAGGTTAATTTTGATATATGGGGATGTTATGAAGGTTTTTCAACACAAATTGTGACAAATGGAGTAGGCCATGGGTTCAACTTGGTGGAACCATGTCATGGGGCCAAAATTGGCAAACTTGGGCTCAAAGAATGGGTTAATTGAGCTTGGATTTTGTTTTTTTGGCCATATTGAAGGTTAATTTGAGTTTGGGATTGAAAATTTGGGAGATTGGGATCAAATTGATGGACATTTGGAGTGATTTGGGGAAAATATGGGCCTTTAAAGGGTAATTTAGGGGTTTTGATCAAAGATGGTTAAATTGGCCAAATTGGGTCATGTTATAGTTAAGAATTGAGAATATTTGGGAGGTTTTGAGAATTTTTGGGATTTTTTGGAATTTTTAGAATTTTGGGGCAAGGAGGGGTATTTTGGTAATTTGGCCAATTTTGGTGATTTTGGGTGTTTTCAAGGTGTTTGAAATGATTTTTGAGTGAAGTTGGGTATTTTGGCTAGATTGGGAAATTTTTGCCAAATCTGGGGTCCCAAATGTATCTAGGTAATTTGGGAGATTTTAGGGGCAAAAGGCTAGATTGGGTGTCTTGGTAGGTTGAGGTACCAACCATCATCAATAAGCCATGAACCAATGGAAACCCCATTTTGAGTCCTCTATGTAGTGATCTTAGCCAAACCCTATCCCAAGGCTAATGGGCTTAGGAGACCACCTACATGAGTCTCCCAAAAGTATGGAGGGATTAAAGCCTAGAAGTTTAAGTTTAGGATAGTGAGTGATTGTGAGTGCAAGTGATTGCAAGTGAGTGCCTTAACCTCTTTGAGTTCAGGGTTGTGAGTGAGTGTGTGTGCAGATAAGTGTAGTGACTGTCTTAGCTCTATACCAACACCCAGGGTCAACCCTAAGGTCAAGCAATCCTAAGGGTGACTCATCTTGAGTTCNAAGAGGAAAAACTAAACTTCAACCAAAAGTGAGGTCAACAGGCAAATTAATTTTATTTTGAATGACTTGACTCAAGATAAATTTTCTTAAGGGTTCTCTGGTCATAGTGAACCTACCAAAAATTTATTGGATTTTTTTAAGCAACATACTGATTATTATGATTATTTAAGCAAATAATATACATAAAATTAAAAAATATAGATCTCTGTCTAGAGGTCTTCTCTGACTTTGGGAAAATCCGGGAATATTCCCCTTGATAGAGGCTACAACATGCCAAAATTTCAAGCCATGGTGAAATTCTTATATGCATGGAGAATTAAAAGACCCAAAATAGTGTTTAATTAACTAAAAATAAAATATGCATCAAATGGACTTAAAGTTATTTCCACATTCTTCTCCTCCATTCACTAAGTAAGAGGATATTTTTATTTTATTTTTGTGATTTTTCTACACCAAGATATGAATTTTTGAAGTTAAGGGTCATTTTCTGAATTTTTTTAATTCCCTATTTATCTATTAAAACGCACGGCGCCTTGTCAAACTACGGCGGCTCCGAAACTCCACTAGGCGTGCTCCCATTCAACACTGCCATCCACTTCAGCGTTGACTCGGCTCGCGGTTTATGTTCTGAAGCGCTATCCGGCTTAATCTTGACCATTCGTCCGATACAAGCTTAATTGAACGATGCTCTGTCATCATCCTCAATAGCCTAGCCCAAGAACCGTCCATCTTCCAAGCTTGATATTTTCCTCGTTTCTCAACCAAATTAAGTGTAATTTTTTTAAAATGCCCTTCTAGACTAGAGGAACAAATCCATACGGTTGAGATGCCATGAAATTAAGCCCAAGCAAATGGAGAATCAAAAGAAGCTTGGGAGGAGAAGAAATTTAATACCTTGGCTCTGAAAAGGGAAGCTTTGATCGGAGGTTCTTGGAACATTTGTTGGAGACCAAAGAGGCTAGGGATTGAGCCTCTCTCTGTGGTGTAAGGTCTAGGTATGAATTCATTCAAGCTCAGTTTCAGGTGCTTATCATAGTCTATGCTAGGGGCTCAGTAGGAGGGGATTTGACGGGGCTTTGCCTTCTGTTGCTGTTGTGAAGGTGTGGGCATAGGTAATTGGAGTTTGGTGGAGCTTTAAGGGATGTCCTATTTCTGCCCTAATTTTTGAGCTCAAAATTAGGGTTACATAGGAGGAATTAGGGCAATGGAGTGATTGGATTACACTATGAAGGTCCTGAGGAAGCTCTGTGAGAGGGGTGGCTGTCATGGCCAATTGGAGGATGCAATGTGGTGCTTAGGTGGAGGGCAGAGAGGTTCTAACATCTCATTTGGGTGAGGTGGCCTCTTGGTTTGATTTGGGTGAAGTTCAAGGGGAGGTGGCCCTCAGTTTTAGCTTTTTCGGTGACTAGGCTGGCCGACCATGGCAGGGGAAGTGGCTAGAAGCTCACGGAACCCAGGGGAATATGTTACAGCAATTTAATGGGCTATGGCTTAACTTTGGCAAAAATAATCTTAAGCTTAACTAATTATGGCATGAAATCCCTTGATTTAAGGGACCATTGGTCCATGGATTAGCTTAGGTGGTTAGGTGAGTTTTGGCTCAGTCTTAGGGTCCAACTAGTGGCTGTGGAGTCATTAATTTGATGGCTTTGGGGTGGTTAGGTTACATTTAGTGCATGAGTCCAAATGGGTAAAAATGACCAAAACTTGGTTTTAGGTTAAGCTAGCCATGTCCTTGAGCTGAATTTATTGATGCATTTGATGTATATGATTGTAATGAACTTTTTTGGTGAAGGATTGAAAGGATTTTGAGTTCAATTGAAGGGTCAATTTGATGGAATTAGAAAGTTGGTAATTTTGGGCATGTTGGGCTAGGCTTGGTTCTAGATTGGGCTAACCTTTGGCCAAGTCCAAATTGATGGTTGAAAATGGTCGATAGAAATCTCATGAAGAGTTTTCAACATAAATTGGGTGCCAATTTTAGGGTTAAGGCATTCAATTTGATGAGACTTAGGGACATAGCCAATTTGGGGCAATTGAGGGATTTTGGACTTAAACTGAAATTAAATGAAATTGAGACTTCACCAAGGCCAATTGATGGTCAATTTTGATTTGTAGGAATGTTATAAAGAGTTTTCAACATAAACCATGGCCAATTGAGGGGGCTATGGATTCAATTTGGTGAGATTAGGTCATGTGTCCAAAATTGGGGGTTTGACCTAAATCAAAATTAGGCTCAAATCATGGGCTAATTGAGCTTGAATTTAGTTTAGATTGGTCACATTAAAAGTGAATTTAAGTTTAGGATTAAAATTTGGGGAGATTGGGACCCAATTGATGGACAATTGAGGTAAATTTGGGGAAATTTGGCCCCCTTAAAGGAAATTTGGGGGTTTTGATCAAAGATGGTCAAATTGACCAAATTGGGTCATGTGATAGTTGAAAAAAAAAATGGGAATATTTGAAATATTTTGAAAAATTTGGGGATTTTTTAGAACTTTTGAAATTTTGGGCTAAGGAGGGGCATTTTGGTAATTTGGCAATTTTTGGTAATTTTGGGTAATTTGGGTGTTTTCAAAAGGTTTGAAATGATTTTTGAACAATTTTGGGTATTTTGGATAAATTTGAGAATTTTGGCAAAATTTAGGGTTTCAAGGGTACTTAGGTATTTTGGGGGAGTGTAGGGGCAAAAGGCTAGACCGAGTATTTTGGGGAAAATTAGGGAACTAACCACCAAAGTAAGCCTTGGACTAATGGAAACCCCATTTGGGTCCTCTATGTACTGGTCTTAGCTAAACCGTAGCCTAGGGCTAGTAGGTTTAGGGGACCATCTACATGAGTTTCCCAAAGGCTAAAGGGACCAAAGTCAAAAAATTCTGGGTTTAGGGTAGTGAGTGATTGTGAGTGAAGTGACTGCCTTAGCTCTAGACCAACACCCAGGGTCAACCCTAAGGTCCAACAGTCCTATAGGAACTCTCATTCAGTTCCCCCATAATGACCCCACCTACTAAGTGCTAGAGGTTAGGAATAATATGTGGAACTTCAAGTTGAGTAAAGAAGTGTTTAGAATTTCTAGGTGCCTTTTCCTAGTTCTCTAAGAATAGTCAATTGGAAAGTCCTATGGCTAGACCATAGGCTACTAAAGAGAAAGACTAGACCTCAACCAAAAGTGAGGTCAACAGTGATCTTAAACCTTATGGAATGACATGCCAACAAATGAGGAAATTTATTTTTTGTAGCTAAGACTTATTTTTAGGATGACCCATATTTATATAAAGAAGGAAAGGATATGATCATTTGAAAATGTGTACCATTAGAAGAAACTTATGAAATTATCCAAAAATGTCAAAATTCTGATTTTGAGGGACATTTTGGTGTTGATAAAAAAACATACAAAATTCTACTATCTTGGATTTTATGGCCTACAAAATTTTTAGAGATGTTAATGCTTATATCAAAACTTGTGATAGATGTCAAAGAGTAGGCAATACTTTTAGAGATGTTAAATGCTTATATCAAACCTTGTGATAGATGTCAAAGAGTAGGCAATATTTCTAGAAGAAATGAGATGCCCCTCAATTATTTGCTAGAAGTTAAAATATTTGATGTTTGGGGATTAGATTTCATGGGAACATTTATACAATTTTCAGAAATTTATATATTTTGATAGCAGTGGACTATGTTTCCAAATGGATTGAAGCCGTTGCTTTACCTCGATGTGATGCTCAAAGTGTTGCAAAATTTTTGAAAACAAACATATTTTGTAGATTTGAGATGCCGAGAGTTATCATTACTAATGGGGGAAGTCATTTTAGAAATGCCATTATGGAGAAGTTATTAAAGACATATCATATAAATCATAGGATTGCTACTGCTTATCATCCTAAGACAAGTGGTTTGGCTAAATTATCCAATCAGGAAATTAAAAGAATTATGAAAAAATCTGGGAATCCAACAAAAATGGATTGCTCAGTCAAACTTGAATATGCTTTGTGGGCTTATAGGACTGTATATAGAACTCCTATCGGAATGTCCCCATATAGGCTAATATTTGGGAAAGCTTGTCACTTATTAGTTGAACTTGAGCATAAAGCATATTGGGCAATTAAGGAGTTCAATTATAATTTAAAAGATTTATGAGAGATAAGGAATGAATCTTATGAGAGTGCTAATATTTATAAAAAAAAGATGAAAATGTGGCATGATCAAAAGATTCTTACTAATAATTTTCAGCCAGAGTAACAAGTTTTGCGATATAATGCAAGGTTAAGATTATTTCTAGGCAAACTTAAGTCCAGGTGGATGGGCCCATTTGTTGTTATAAAAGTTTATCCTTATGGAGCTATGGATATTAAATATCCTAGATCTGAGAAAATTTTTAAAGTGAATGGACATAAGCTAAAACCTTATTATATATGGGATCAACCTAAATATAATGATGGAATGATGTTGGGTCAACCTGAATGAGCATTGGTTACGTCGGACTGACGACGTAAAACCAAGCGCTTTGTGGGAGGCAACCCATATTTATCAGTGTGCTTTTGCTTTGATTGTTGTTTTGAGTCTGATTATGAAATTTGGGGTAGTATTTTTGAATTTATTATGTGCTAGTAATGATTTTTAAACTTTATTTGGTAACCTAAACATGTTAGAATGAGAATTTGGATGTTAATTTGACTGGTGCAAAAATGTGCACTGGTGCTTAAGCGCGGCAGTTTAATCACATGTGCAAATTTCAATATCTAGAAGGTATAACTACAATTTAGTTGCAATAAGCATTTCTTGGCAGTTTCTAGTCGTGCCTAAAAGTTATGAGGGGGAATTAGACGTATAAATATAAGGGGTTTGTGAAGGAATTTCACCCCAGATTATTTTTAGCCCTAAAAGTCTATGAAAGAGAGAAATTTATAGAAAATATCTTCATGGGAGATGGATTTGAAGAAGAAGGAAGAAGCCATGAAGAAGAAGTTCGTTAGTCAAAGTGCACAGGAGATGTATAACGATTTCTTAGCCGTTAGTATTGAAGGAATATCAGAGAAGATCAACAAGACGGAGAATACTATATCTGTATTAGAGACTAAGGTGCTTGAATTGCATGCTCATCTAGAACATATTGGGTGGAAACTTAGGATGCAATTCCGTCATACCAGTTCTGTAGAGGAAGCAGATAAGGCGATGTTCATTAAGAAAAAGTGGATCAATGATGATAGTATTAGAGCACGTCACCATCGTCCGCTTTAACAACTCTATATTCCTCGAGAGACTACTGAAAGACAAGAATTTGTTCCTTCTAATGAAGAGTGGGATTAAGTTAAGTGTTAGGAATTATGTGGTTGAAGTCATGTTTTTAAGCATGTTAGTGTTTATGTCTTATGTTTAGTGTTTGTGTAACTTGATTGTTTTGTACTTAGAAATATTTTCTCATCCAAGGCTATTTGGAGAGAGAACTAAGTGTTTAAATGTGTTTGTACTTGTTTGTGAGTTAATATAAGTTTATTTTTGTGAAGATTTGTGTTATTTTTAGCCTCTAATTGAATTAATTATTATGGAGAATTTTGAGATAGAAGGGAGTTATAGGATGTAAAAATAGTCATTTAAGTGCTATGAGACCTTTAGAGGTGGTTCACTTAGGCTACCAGTATATTTTACTGAAAATTAAAAATTTAAAAGATTGTACGCTGGTGCCTAAGCTCCACATCTCGTGCTTAAGCGTGAACCAACCTTAGAGGCAGTCACCTAAGAGCCACTTACCCGCGCTTAAGCACTGGTTCACGAAAACCGGTTCGCGAATAGTTAAAAGTGAATTTTAAGCCCAAAAATACCATTATTTACACATCCTATCGTCTTCCCCAACTCAAAATCGCAATTTTAAGGGCTAGGGAAAGTGGAATTTGAAGATTTCTTGGTGTAATCGAGTGATATTTGCTAGATCCAAGTTCTTTAAGGTAAGAGCTTTACTTTTATGCAAAAATTTTGGATTTTCACCATATATTTTGAGCACATTTGGAAGATTTCAGAAATTTACTATTCATGGTGAAAAGTGAAGAAAAATCTATTGAAATTGCTTGGGAAGTTTAGTTAGTGCTTTTGGAAGTTTAGTTTAGTGATTTAAACTTGATTTTTAAAGTTATTTTTGGAATTTATCAAATTTGTAGAATGACACCAAGAATGAAAAGGAGTAGAGGAAAGAGCCCATTCGATTCGAGCAAGTTTGTCAGTTCGAAAGCTCAGGATTGATATAGTGATGCTATGCAATCATGAAAATTGATTCAAGAACAATGTTTCAAGAGTCCAGGTGGAGAGGTAGAAGACGTGATAGTTTGCCAATAGTGGGAATAGTTCTGTTGTTTCTCTGTCATCTCAGTGATTTCTGTTGTGAGGGAGTTTTATGCAAATCTCCCAGAGGCTGAAGACGACCGAGTTATGGTTAGAGGAAAGTTGGTACCTTTTACTCCAGAGGTAATCAACTTTTTTATCATTTACCACCGGTGACTTTATGTTTTTATGCAAACTATAGTCCTAGTGAAGCGGTGTTAGATGAGATCATTTCATATTTGACTATTGAGAGAGGACTTTGGAAGATCACCAAAGAGAGAAGAGTAAATTTTCCAACTTCAAAATTATGTGCACCTTCAAAGTCCTGATACTATTACATTTCTGCTCGTCTGCTTCCGACCAATCATCTCAGTGAAGTGACCAGAGAGAGACCAACGTTTAATTATTGTATTCAGGAGGGAAAGCCCATCAACATAGGGGCTTTGATCTATCACACTATCATCAGTTTAGCTACAACTGCTAATACTGCATGTATGGGATTTGGTTCCTTGATATTTTCATTATGCGAGCAGGTTGGAGTGAAGTATGATAGTTGGGAGGAAGTTCTATTATCTCTAAAGCCCATTACAAAGGTGAAGTGAAGACTTATTCTGAGCATTCGATTTTTGGCTGAAGAGGAGGATTTTCCAGAAGTTATGGATTAGAGACGTCTGCTGCATCTACCTTTGCTGCATCTTCATCACAACCATTTACTTCTTCTGCTTCTACATCTAGAGGTGATACCAAGACTCAGGATGAGTTATTGCAGAAGATGATGGACAATATCAATTTTACCGCTGATATGGTACAAAATTTAGAGAGTTTTGTAGATCATACAAATAGTTATAATAGAAGGAAGTGTGATTATGAAGAGAAATTCCACTCATCTTCGGAGAGCCTGATTAGAGGTGAACCAGGAGTGCAATCTCTTCCATATCCTCGATATCCTGATTATGAACCTGCAAAAAAATGGTACATTGGTGATTCTAAGGAAGAAGAGTAGAGCTGAGAGATTCATTTTATGGTTGTAATATGATGTGAACTATGTGGTCTAAGCTTGCTACATTTGCATCTATGTGTTGTTTTGGGACTATGTTTTATATTGTGTTTTGAATTTTTTTGTTCTGTTGTTGTTGTGATTATTGTGTTAGATAGTATTTCATTTTTAAATTTAGGGTAGTAGCTGTTGTTTTATGTTTAGTATTGTGATTTAATTAGTTTAGAACTTAACTTAATTTCATATCTGTTATAAAGTAGAAAATCTTTCTAGCTTAGATCTTAAACTTGAAATTCAGAAACTGATGCCCTGTATTTTTCTTTTATCATGTTAGTGTGTTATTTTCTTTTATAACCACTGTTTAGAAGTCTATTGAATCTCTACATGTTAAACTAAAATAAAATATTAGAAAATTTGATCAAAAATTAATTTTACTTCTGTCTTAAGTCTTATATTTATAGAATTAGGATGTTAAAGTTCCTATTAGCATGTTATTTCAATTTTCATTTCCTGCCTATATAATTATCTGACGCTAAACTGTTTAATCGGTTAAAAATTTAAGTTTGGGGGGATGAAAAACATTTTCAAAACTGGAGTTTTATTTGTTCTCAAATGTACTACAAGTGAATTTGATTTTAAAAGAAAAATTGATTATGTATATGAAGTTATATTAGGAAAGTAAAATTTGATTTTATAAATGAGTAAGGAAATTTAGTTAAAATTTTAAGTAATGAAGAAAAACTTTAAGTTAAAAATTTTTAGTATAGAAAATGATTAATATAAATGACTATCTTTAGTAAGAAAAATTGTATTTTTGAAAAATATAGATAATTTAGACTTTTATTTTTAATACTTAAATTTCTTTTATTAAAATGATTTTTAAAACTATTATAATATCTTTAAGTAAAAGTATTATATCAAGACTTTACTTTAGGAAAGGAGAAGTGGAATTCAAAATCATTAAAGACCTATCCAAATATAATAATCCTTGCCTAAAAAAGAAAAAAAAAAGAAGAAGAAAAAAAAAAGAAAAAGAAAAAGAAAAGAAAAAGAAAAGAAAAGAAAAGAAAAAGACAAGAAAAAGAATTGAAGTGTCACTTTGAAGAGATCCCAATATAGCAAATACATCGAATCAAGACACATTTTGAAGAGATCCCAAGGTGCGTCTTTTGGGCAAATACATCAAATCAAGACACATTTTGAAGAGATCCCAAGGAACCTCTTAGAAAACTATAAAAGAAAGAAGAGAGGACTTAGAAAAGAGTCCTGAAAATATTGGCAAGTTTTGAATGTTCTTTTCTAGGGAGTTAGTTCAGAGAGATTTTTATGAACCACTTTTTATTTTACCTTATCCTTTTTGTTATTTTTTTTTGAGTGATTGTAGAAGAAAAGAGATTTAAAGGAACGTCAAGAGTTTGGTGGAGGACTTGAGATAAGTTTTTATCTTTTTGTTTTAGGCTACTTTTGGATTTAATTGAGACTTGTTGTTGGTTTGACAATGTTTTTTAGTGTAGTTTTGTTTTCTCCATGAATTCTGAGTAGTTTTCTTTATCTTTCTTCTTAAAATGAGAACATTTGTTTTAGACTACTTTTAGTTTAAATTGAGACTTGTTGTTGGTTTGACAATGATTTCTACTTTTAAACTAAAGTGTGGGTTTTAATTGAGACTTGTTGTTGGTTTGACAATGATTTCTACTTTTAAACGAAAGTGTGGTTTCGTTTTCTCCATGGATTCTGAGTAGTTTTCTTTATCTTTCTTCTTAAAATGATAAGTAATTAAATTTTGGTTGGAAGTTGTGGAGAGTATTGATCTTTAATGTTGGAAGAAGTTATGATGACTTTTACATGCACTTCATTTACTTCTTGATTTGGCCAATCCAGATGTTAAAATTTGTTGTGAGAACATAAAAGAACTGGGCTGATATTGTCTTAGTCAACAATTGGAAAGAATTAAAATTTATTGTGAGAACATGTAAGAACCGGACTGGTATTGTCTCAGTCAACAATTAGAAAGAATCGAATGAGTTGGATGAATTGCGTATTGTCTCAGTCAATAATTGGAAAGAATCACATGAGGTTGTATGAATGAAAATGTAATTCTTATGTCAGTCAACAATTGGAAAGAATCCCATGAGGTTGTATGAATGAGAATGTAGTTCATATAATTTAGTGCAAATAAATAGGAAAATATTCATTGAAGGGTGTAGAGTTAGAGGACTTTAAAGTGACAAGTTAAAGCCCCCAACTTAGTTTATTGCTCAATTAAAAATTGGAAAGAATCACATGAGGTTGTATGAATGAGAATGTAGTTCATATGATTGACAGTAAACAATTAGAAAGAATCACATGAGGTTGTATGAATGAGAATGTAATTCATATGATTTAGTGGCTGGTATTGTCTCAGTCAACAATTGGAAAGAATCACACGAGATTGTATGAATGAGAATGTAGTTCATATGATTGAGTGCAAATAGGGAAATATTCATTGATGGGTGTAGAGTTAGAGGACTTTAAAGTGACAGGTTAAAGCACCCAACTTGGTTTATTGTCTTAGCATCTAATACGAGAATGTTAGCCCCCTGGTGGAGGGAATCAAGGGAACTCTAGAGTGAGAGCTAGTATCTTCCCTGCCTAGCCGGTTTTCAGAACTATTCAAACTTTAAATTAGCCTTNCCTATGGGAATGTCCCCATATAGGCTAATATTTGGGAAAGCTTGTCACTTATTAGTTGAACTTGAGCATAAAACATATTGAGCAATTAAAGAGTTCAATTATAATTTAAAAGATTTATGAGAGATAAAGAATGAATCTTATGAGAGTGCTAAGATTTATAAATAAAAGATGAAAATGTGGAATGATGGAAAGATTCTTACTAATAATTTTCAGCCAGAGTAACAAGTTTTGCTATATAATGCAAGGTTAAGATTATTTCCAGGCAAACTTAAGTCCAGCTGGATGGGCCCATTTGTTGTTATAAAAGTTTATCCTTACGGAGCTATGGATATTAAATATCCTAGATCTGAGAAAATTTTTAAAGTGAATGGACATAGACTGAAACCTTATTATATATGAGATCAGCCTAAATATAATGATGGAATGATGTTGGGTCAACCTGAATGAGCACTGGTTACGTCGGACTGACGACGTAAAACCAAGAGCTTTGTGGGAGGCAACCCATATTTATCAGTGTGCTTTTTCTTTGATTGTTGTTTTGAGTATGATTAAGAAATTTGGGGTAGTATTTTTGAATTTATTATGTGCTAGTAATGATTTTCAAACTTTATTTGGTAACCTAGACATGTTAGAATGAGAATTTGGATGTTAAGTTGACTAATGCAAAAATGTGGACTGGTGCATATGCGCGGCAGTTTAATCACATGTGCAAATTTCAATATCTAGAAGGTATAACTGCAATTTAGTTGCAATAAGCGTTTCTTGGCAGTTTCTAGTCCTGCCAAAAAGTTATGAGGGGGAATTAGACGTATAAATAGAAGGGGTTTGTGAAGGAATTTCACCCCAGATTATTTTTAGCCTTAAAAGTCTATGAAAGAAAGAAATTTAGAGAAAATATCTTCATGGGAGATGGATTTGAAGAAGAAGGATGAAGCCATGAAGAAGAAGTTCATTAGTCAAAGTGCATAGGAAATGTATAATGATTTCTTAGCAGTTAGTATTAAAGGAATATCGGAGAAGATTAACAAGACGGAGAATACTATATCTGTATTAGAGACTAAGGTGCTTGAACTGCATGCTCATCTAGAACATATTGGGTGGAAACTTAGGATGCAATTCCTTCATACCAGCTCTGTAGAGGAAGCAGATAAGGCGATGTTCATTAAGCAAAAGTGGATCAAAGATGATAGTATTAGAGCAGGTTACCACCGTCCGCTTTAACAACTCTATATTCCTCGAGAGACTACTGAAAGACAAGAATTCATTCCTTCTAATGAAGAGAGTGGCATTAAGTTAAGTGTTAGGAATTATGTGTTTGAAGTCATGTTTTTAAGCATGTTAGTGTTTATGTCTTATGTTTAGTGTTTGTGTCACTTGAGTGTTTTGTACTTAGAAAAATTTTCTCATCCAAGACTATTTGGAGAGAGAACTAAGTGTTTAAATGTGTTTGTACTTGTTTGTGAGTAAATATAAGTTTATTTTTGTGAAGATTTGTGTTATTTTTAGCCTCCAATTGAATTAATTATTATGGAGAATTTTGAGATAGAAGGGAGTTATAGGATGTAAAAATAGTCATTTAAGTGCTATGAGACCATTTAGGGGTGGTTTACTTAGGCTACTAGTATATTTTACTTAAAATTAAAAATTTAAAAGATTGTACGCTGGCGCCTAAGCTCCACATCTCATGCTTAAGCGTGAGCCAACCTTAGAGGCAGTCACCTAAGAGCCACTTACCCGCGCTTAAGCACCGGTTCGCGAATGGTTAAAAGTGAATTTTAAGCCAAAAAATACCATTACTTACACATCCTATCATCTTCCCCAACTCAAAATCGCAATTTTAGGGGCTAGGGCAAGTGGAATTTGAAGATTTCTTGGTGGAATCGAGTGAGATTTGCTAGTTCCAAGTTCTTTAAGGTAAGAGCTTTACTTCTATGCAAAAATTTTGGATTTTCACCATATATTTTGAGCANACTTAATTTCATATCTGTTATAAAGTAGAAAATCTTGCTAGCTTAGATCTTAAACTTGAAATTCAGAAACTGCTGCACTATATTTTTCTTTTATCATGTTAGTGTGTTATTTTCTTTTATACCCACTGTTTAGAAATCTATTGAATCTCTACATGTTAAACTAAAATAAAATATTAGAAAATTTGATCAAAAATTAATTTTACTTGTCTTAAGTCTTATATTTATATAATTAGGATTNGCTTAGATCTTAAACTTGAAATTCAGAAACTGATGCCCTGTATTTTTCTTTTATCATGTTAGTGTGTTATTTTCTTTTATAACCACTGTTTAGAAGTCTATTGAATCTCTACATGTTAAACTAAAATAAAATATTAGAAAATTTGATCAAAAATTAATTTTACTTCTGTCTTAAGTCTTATATTTATAGAATTAGGATGTTAAAGTTCCTATTAGCATGTTATTTCAATTTTCATTTCCTGCCTATATAATTATCTGACGCTAAACTGTTTAATCGGTTAAAAATTTAAGTTTGGGGGGATGAAAACTATTTTCAAAACTGGAGNTTTCCTGCCTATATAATTATCTGACGCTAAACTGTTTAATCGGTTAAAAATTTAAGTTTGGGGGGATGAAAAACATTTTCAAAACTGGAGTTGTTCTCAAATGTACTACAAGTGAATTTATTTTAAAAGAAAAATTGATTATGTATATGAAGTTATATTAGGAAAGTAAAATTTGATTTTAGAAAGGAGTAAGAAAATTTAGTTAAAATTTTAAGTAATGAAGAAACATTTTATGTATAGAAAATGATTAATATAAGTGACTATCTTTAGTAAGAAAAATTGTATTTTTGAAAAATATTACATAATTTAGACTTTTATTTTTAATACTTAAATTTCTTTTATTAAAATGATTTTTAAAACTATTATAATATCTTNATAATTTAGACTTTTATTTTTAATACTTAAATTTCTTTTATTAAAATGATTTTTAAAACTATTATAATATCTATATGTAAAAGTATTATATCAAGACTTTACTTTAGGAAATGAGAACTGGAATTCAAAATCATTAAAGACCTATCCAAATATAATAATCCTTGCGTGAAAAATAAAAAAAGAAGAAGAAGAAGTAAAAAAGAAAAGAAAAAGTAAATGAAAAGAAAATAAAAAGACAAGAAAAGGAATTGAAGTGTCACTTTGAAGAGATCTCAAGACACCTCTTGGAAAACTATAAAAGAAAGAAGAGAGGACTTAGAAAAGAGTCCCGAAAATATTGGCAAGTTTTGAATGTTCTTTTCTAGAGAGTTAGTTCAGAGAGATTTTTAGAAACCACTTTTTATTTTACTTTATCCTTTTTGTTATTTTGTTTTGAGTGATTGTAGAAGAAAAGAGATTCAAAGGAACTTCAAGAGTTTGGTGGAGGACTTGAGATAAGTTTTTATCTTTTTGTTTTAGGCTACATTTGGATTGAGACTTCTTGTTGGTTTGACAATGATTTCTACTTTTAAACTAAAGTGTGGTTTTGTTTTTACTTCTTGTTGGTTTGACAATGATTTCTACTTTTAAACTAAAGTGTGGTTTTGTTTTCTCCAAGTGTTGGTTTGACAATGATTTCTTCTTTTAAACTAAAGTGTGGTTTTGTTTTCTCCATAGATTCTGTTTGGTGGAGGATTTGAGATAAGTTTTTATCTTTTTTTTTAAACTACTTTTGGTTTTAATTGTGACTTCGTTATTTGAGATAAGTTTTATCTTTTATTTTAGACTACTTTTGGTTTTAATTGAGACTTATTGTTGATAAGTTTTTATGTTTCTGTTTTGAGACTACTTTTGGTTTTAATTGAGACTTGTTGTTGGTTTGACTGTTTGGCGGAGGACTTGAGTTAAGTTTTTATCTTTCTTTTTTGAGACTACTTTTGGTTTTAAATGAGACTTTTTGTTGTTTGACAATGATTTTTCTTTTAAACTAAAGTGTGGTTTTTTTTTTCTCCATGGATTCTGAGTAGTTTTCTTTATCTTTTTTCTTAAAATGATAAGTAATTAAATTTTGGTTGGAAGTTGTGGAGAGTATTGATTTTTAATGTTGGAAGAAGTTATGATGACTTTTACATGCACTTCATTTACTTCTTGATTTGGCCAATCCAGATGTTAAAATTTTTTGTGAGAACATAAAAGAACTGGGCTGGTATTGTTCAGCAATTGGAAAGAATCACATGAGGTTGTATGAATAAGAATGTAGTTCATATGATTGAGTGCATTTGGAAAGAATCACATGAGGTTGTATGAATGAGAATGTAGTTCATATGATTGAGTGCAAATAGGTAGAAAGAATCACATGAGGTTGTATGAATGAGAATGTAATTCATATGATTTAGTGCAAATAAATTTGGAAATAATGTTAAAATTTGTTGTGAGAACATGTAAGAACCGGGCTGGTATTGTCTAAGTCAACAATTGGTTAAAATTTATTGTGAGAACATGTAAGAACCGGACTGGTATTGTCTCAGTCAACAATTAGAAAGAATCGAATGAGTTGGATGAATTGCGTATTGTCTCAGTCAATAATTGGAAAGAATCACATGAGGTTGTATGAATGAAAATGTAATTCTTATGTCAGTCAACAATTGGAAAGAATCCCATGAGGTTGTATGAATGAGAATGTAGTTCATATAATTTAGTGCAAATAAATAGGAAAATATTCATTGAAGGGTGTAGAGTTAGAGGACTTTAAAGTGACAAGTTAAAGCCCCCAACTTAGTTTATTGCTCAATTAAAAATTGGAAAGAATCACATGAGGTTGTATGAATGAGAATGTAGTTCATATGATTGACAGTAAACAATTAGAAAGAATCACATGAGGTTGTATGAATGAGAATGTAATTCATATGATTTAGTGGCTGGTATTGTCTCAGTCAACAATTGGAAAGAATCACACGAGATTGTATGAATGAGAATGTAGTTCATATGATTGAGTGCAATATTCATTGATGGGTGTAGAGTTAGAGGACTTTAAAGTGACAGGTTAAAGCCCCCAACTTAGTTTATTGTCTTAGGTTCTGATACTAGAATGTT
>JXCR01143792.1:7676-28336 GCA_002079205.1 Phalaenopsis hybrid cultivar | reverse complement strand
AATCGAGGGAACTCTAGAGTGAGAGCTAGTATCTTCCCTGCCTAGCCGGTCTTTAGAACTATTCAAACTTTAAATTAGCCATTGTTCTTTATAACATCTCTGGTAAGGGTAAAGAATACTATTGCTCCTACTTGGCACAACGAATTTGCATACTTCCACAACAGAATTCCTATACTTATTACTGATTCATGATAAGAAGAAGAAGTTTTCATATTAAGTACTTTTCACTACTTTATAGCATCTCTAGTAAGGGTAAAGAATATTATTGCTTCTATTTGGCACAACAAAATTTGTTTCCACAATAGAATTCCTATACTTATTACTGATTCATGATAAGAAGAAAGATATTTTCATATCAAGTACTTTTCATCTACAAAAACTTTAGTTATCTTTTTAAGTTGTTACTGTTTCGTTAAAATATCAATAATACGAAAAATATTTACATTTTAAATACCTGCAAAAATCCTTTTTAGTTTAAGTAATTATCTTCTTAAAAATAGAAAAACCTTCTAAATAATGCATATTGCATAATCTTCCCTGTGGGTTTGATGTTGAGGTCTTAATAAAAAAGGTCCTATATTACTTGATAACGATAAATATACTTTTTGTAGAATCCCAATATAAAAATACATATAAATTAAAAAGTTAAATTCTTATTTTTCTTCAGAATCAAATTTTTGCTTTTGTTGCAAAATAAAGAAATATAAGTTAAAATACCATCAGAACTATTGCTATACTGTGCATAAGCATTAAGTATTCAGGGATCAAGTTTTTGGCGCCATTGCTGAGGATTAAAATCTTCAAGTAAGTGGTGTCAACTTCATAAATCCTTACATATACAAAATATCGGGATAAAAAATTCACAAAACCAAAATTTCTACTAATTTAAAATGTCTCTATCGGATGATTGGGAATCCCTCGGAGGAGGTAACCTACGGTTGCTAACGAGACTTCCCATTGTCTAAATGAAAGTATTGAACTCATTAAGTTGAGTTTAGTAAATTCATTTGGACTAAGTGAATCCAAAATAAAATAGTGGTACCAGAACGAGGAAACTGTGGGATCCTAACCGATGTCGCTTTAATCAACTTTAATATGCCCCATAATATTTAAATGGCCATAACTATAAGATACACTTGATTTAACGTCATAACTTGACACATTAGGAAACTTAAACTTGCTACGACGAGGAGCTTGGAGATAGCATTGTGGGCAGTACTACCATCTTCAATAGCAAAGCCTGTTTACACCAGCTAAACCATTCCTTAGAATTAAACAACAATCTATAAGACTTCGAGATTGTTTGCTTATGCAACATAAATACTCAACTTATCTTTAGGCCTTTGTATGGTTCTACTATACAATAATATCCCCTGATTTTTATCGAGAGTTTTCTTATGTGACTTTGGTTATCTAGGATGTAATTGACTATAGGGGCTTGCCCTTATAGGAAGCATTTCTGAACCCAGCTTAATATAAACCCTATTTAATCATTCATATTAAATAGAGGAACTTGTTGGCTTATAATAAAAAATGGTTTCGCAGGCTTAACAAATGTCATACAATCTTTAATTTATTTAATCGATCATTACCAGTAAGTAGTGTGTTTATCCTTCAGGATGAATACATTATTTGCGACATTAGACTTATTTATTTAAACTACTAAGGATATGAGATCGGTCCGGTCTTATATTTTCAAAAATAAAAAAAATACTATTTTTCCAAATTATATATTAAGTTAAATTAAAACGGGTGTTGTGGTATCCACACTGGCAAACACAACTTCACCACCCCAAAACTTTTTTAGCGCCGACAAATTCTGGCGACTCTACTAGGGAATTGCTTCTCTCTCCATATTAATCAGGGAATATCATCTTGATACATCGGTAATGTGTCCATGTCCCTTTTGGACTAGATTACCCTTCTTCCATTTGCATGCTTCACCCATTTATTTCTTGGGGAAGTACAGTCAACTCCTACGGACTTTAGGACCATTTATTCAATCACCTTTGAACAGAGAAGTTCCAGAATTTATTAGGAATTTGTCTTTGTGTGGGGCTGGACCCCCAATAGGTGTGTTGGTGGACTAGTGTCACCCGGGCATTGTGCGTTATAATGTCTATCCTGCACTGGGTCCTAAACTTCACTTTCCCTTTCGAGCTTGGTTTGCTACTTTAGAAATTAAATCAAATTGTGTCGTGCTGTGCTTGTTATTTAATATTTCATATTTAATGAAGTAAATTCTTCTACTTTCAAACTAATTTTACTAAATTTAAAACTTTTACAAACTAAAAATAAAATAAAAATTTGCCAGTCTACGAATCAGCCTTTGTTAATTTTTAGTGTTCGCACTAGAATTACGAGGTATTGGCCAAATAATTAACCCCAAAGCTTTCTTTTCGAAGCTTTTGCAATAACATTCCTTACGCTCACCTTTTCTTGCAATTTGCTAACCAACCTCAATGCTCACAATGTTGCCCCCACCATAAAGTTTGGAACCGGATTTGATGAACTTGAATTCATACTCAGAAAGGCCCCGTTCATCGTAATGAAAGTCACCACTCTGAAGGTTCAGGAGTCCCCTGCTGAATTTAACTTGAACTGTCCTCAGGAATTCCCTTCTTGCAAGAAGGTGAAAATTGCTACTCCCCCGACACCTACCAAGTCTGTTGTTCCCTTTTCTACTAAAAGAAAGGAGATTATTATCGTAGAAGATGAAACTGAAGAATTTAATATCTCTCCGACAGTGTTTGAGATTGGTTCAAGTTAAAAGTCTGCACCGTTGACTCGATCACAGAGAAAGAATCGTGGCTGAAAAGCTCGAAGGGCAGCAAAGGCCAAAAGTTTAGAAAAAGTGCCAGATGATGAGTTTCCTGAAGAGGAGGAACTTGGATTAAAGAGACTTGTCCACTTCTACGAGGGAGTAAGTTCCACCTATTATGAATACTAGTGGATATGAAAGTATTCGAGAAATTGTTGCTACTTTGCCATCATTTCATGGTCATAGTGAGGAGAGGGAGAAGCCAACTCCTATCATTAAAGTCCACATAGTGTTCCAGAGATTGACCACTAAAGAAGGATGTTCAATGGTCGAACTACTTAAACGAGTGGGATGTGCAGTATCCTCTCGAATAAAGAAAGAAATTTTGAAAGATGCAAGGGCTGCCCGACGGTCCCACAAGCAGCTGAAGCTTTGCCAGCCCGTATTCCCGACATATTCCATCTAGGAAGCCAAATTGATACTACCGTTATTACTACAAATTTTGTTACCTTTGCCACTCCAAAGTCTGCAGAACGTCTGATACACCTATAATATATAGTATTTTAGACACATTTTTACATCTATTTTTGAGATATTGCGCTTTAATGGAAGGTATTTTTGTGTTTTTCTTATAGATACAAATAAAAAGGTGAAATTTTCTTAAAGGAGTGAAAAAAGATCAAATTTGGAGCAAAAAGTTGAAAAATGTGCAAATTTTGACGCCTAAGCGCCAGATCCGACGCTTAAGCACTAGTTAAACAGAGAAGGCCGTGCCTAAACTCCAAAGGTCCCGTGCTTAAGCGCCAGTAATAGTTACTAGATGAGTAAAGTTAGTTTCTACAAATTTTGAAGAGGTTTTTGAGGCACCCATTGACTTAATAGGTGGTTATAACCACCATGGACAAAAATTATCATGAAAGGATGCATCTCTTAGGGAAATACATCAAATCTAGACATATTTTGAAGAGTTTCCAAGGCACCTCTTGGAAAATTATAAAAGAAAGAAGAGAGGACTTTGAAAAGCCTCCTGAAAATACTTAGAAAGTTTTGAAAGTTCATCAATTTGGGGAGTTAGTTCGGAGAGATTTTCAGCCACCACTTTTACTTCTATTTTATCCTTTTTGTTAGTATATTTTGAGTGATTGTAAAGAGAAGAGATTCAAAAGAACTTCAAGAGTTTGGTGGAGAACTTGAGATAAGATTTTATCTTTTTGTTTTGAGACTACTTTGGGTTTTAATTGAGACTTGTTGTTGGTTTGACAATGACTTCTACTTTTAAACTAAAGTGTGGTTTTATTTTATCCATGGATTCTAAGTAGTTTTCTTTATCTTTCTTCTTAAAATGATAAGTAATTAACTTTTGGATGGGAATTGTGAAGAGTATTTATCTTTAATGTTGGAAGAAGTTATGATGATTTAAATCCATGCACTTCATTTACTTCTTGATTTGACCAATCTAGATGTTAAAATAAATTGTGAGAACATGTAAGAACCAGACTGGTATTATCTCAGTCAACAATTAGAAAGAATCACATGAGGTTGTATGAATGAGAATGTAGTTCATATGATTGAGTGCAAATAAAAAGGGAAATATTCATTGAAGGGTGTAGAGTTAGAAAACTTTAAAGTGACAGGTTAACGCCCCCAACTTGGTTTTTTTGTTTTAGGTTCTGATACGAGATGTTAACCCTAAGGTGGAGGGAATCGAGGGAACTCTAGAGTGAGAGCTAGTATCTTTTCTGCCTACCCGGTCTTCAGAACTATTCAAACTTTAAATTAGCCAATGTTCTTTAAAGCAACTCTAGTAAGGGTAAAGAAAATTATTACTCCTATTTAGCACAGCACAATTTACATACTTCCACAACAGAATTACTATACTTATTACTGATTCATGATAAGAAGAAATATATTTTTCTTATTAAGTACTTTTCATCTAAAAACTCTTGTTATCTTTTTAAGTTGTTAATGTTTTGTCAAAATATCAAAAATACCAAAAATATTTGAATTTTTATTACTACAAAATATATTTAGTTTAAGTAATTATCTTTTTAAAAATAGAAAGTTTTCTAAAAGTCCATTTTGTATAAATTTCATGTGGGTTCGATATTCAGGTCTTAATAAAAAAACTCTATATTACTTGATAATGATACATATACTTGCGTAGTATCCCAATATATATATAAATTAAAAGTTAAATTCTTATTTTTCTTTAAGATCAGGTTTTTAATTTTGTTGCAAAGTAAGGAAATATACGTGAAATATAATTTGAATTATTGTTGTACTTTGTATAATATCAGTATCAAAAGGGATCAAGCTTTTGGCGTCGTTGACGGGGAATCAAAAGCAAAATTTTTATTTTTAAAAAGTCTTACTTAAACTTTAAGTTATCGTATC
Organism: Phalaenopsis hybrid cultivar; assembly: GCA_002079205.1. NCBI lineage: Eukaryota > Viridiplantae > Streptophyta > Magnoliopsida > Asparagales > Orchidaceae > Phalaenopsis > Phalaenopsis hybrid cultivar. The sequence continues at coordinate 23,181 of JXCR01143792.1, read as the reverse complement.
TTATTTTATTTTATTTTGTTTATTTTATTATATGATAGTGTTCGCGAAGTTCAGTTTCTGAAGGACTAGTGCCCTACGATTTTGAATTAGAAAGAACTATTAGAAAAATCAGAAAACCAAAAAAATTATAAATTTTGAAAAATCCAAAAAAAAGTTATTATTGAAATGGCAGACCAAAATAATCAAAATGATGAAATTCATCAAGTGTTTTGACCTTTAAGAACTTCATTGTAGTATTTAAAAACCTACTATTGTGGCTAATTTGTTTGATCTTAAACCTATTATTATCCAAATGGTATCAAATAATCAGTTTGGGGGATCACCAACTGAAGACCCAAATTTGTATCTTGTAAATTTTCTAGAATTATGTGCTACATTTAAATACAATGGTGTATCAGATGATGCCATAAGACTAGGGTTATTTCCTTCCTCATTGAGGGATAAAGCTAAGATGTGGTTGAATTTGTTAACATCTGGATCTATCAGAACTTGGGGTGATTTAACACAAAAATTCCTTGCTAAATATTTTCCACCATCAGTAGAACTTGGGGTGATTTAGCACAAAAATTCCTTGCTAAATATTTTCCACCATAAGAAACTGCAAACTTAGAAATGATATTACATCTTTTAATCAGTTTGAAGGGGAATCTATTTATGAAGCATGAGAAAGATTTAAAAGACTCTTAAGAAAGTGTCCACACCATGCTATACTAGATTGGTTAATAATTAAAACTTTTTATAATAAATTAGTTAGATCTCTTAGCTCAATTATCGATGCCGGTGCTGGTGGTTCATTGATGTCAAAACTATTTCATGAAGATTACACTTTTATTGAAGAAATGACTACTAATAATTTTTAATGACCTTCTGAGAGGGTAAATCCTAAGAAAATAGCTAACATTCATGAAATTGATGCATTTACCATGTTAGCAAATAGGGTAAATCCTAAGAAAGTAGCCAATATTCATGAAACTGATGCATTTACCATGTTAGAAAATTAAGTTTTACAATTTCAAGGAAGTTAGACCAATTTGGAATGAATTTTTCTCAACCAATTTCCATGATTGAAAAGAATTTATTAGGCCAAATGGTAGATTCTCAAGCAACATTAGAAACTTTGAATGCCGTAAATAAAAAGAAAAATAACCCATATTCCAATTATTATAACCCAGGTTGGAAGAACCATCCTAACTTTAACTGGAATAATAGTTCGGGTGGTAATAATCAGAAATGGGGGAACAACTAAGGAAACACATTGGGAAAATGAAAAAACCAAGGGAATAATAATTATAGATCTACTTATTCTCCAGGTTTCAATAGTAATACACATTTTAAGAGAAAAAATTATCTACAATACAAATGGGAAATCAATTACAAAGTCAAGGAGCTACAATTAGAAATATCAAGAATCAACTTAGGCAAATAATAAATTCATTAAGTAATAGATCCCAAGGAACACTTTCTAGTAATACTAAATCAAATCAAAAAGACTAGAATAAAGAACAAGTAAAAGCCGTTCAACTTATAAGTGGAAGAGAGTTGGAAGGTTGGGTTCAAAAAGAAATTGAAGTAGAGAGAGAAGAAATTGAAGAATCAAAAGAGGACACTTCAAAAGATTCCNATCAAGAATCAACTTAGGCAAATAATAAATTCATTAAGTAATAGATCCCAAGGAACACTTTCTAGTAATACTGAATCAAATCAAAAAGACTATAATAAAGAACAAGTAAAAGCCGTTCAACTTAGAAGCGGAAGAGAGTTGGAAAGTTGGGATAAAAAAGAAATTGAAGTAGAGAGAGAAGAAATTGAAGAATCAAAGGAGGACGCTTCAAAAGATTCTGAGAGACCTATTTCTCTGCTGAAAATTGATTTGAAAAACCACCACCTCCATTTCCTCAGAGACTTTATCAGCAGAAGTTAGATAAACAATTTTCAAAATTTCTAGAAATATTTAAGAAGCTTACAATTAATATTTCATTTACTGAAGCCTTAGAACAATGCCGAGCTATGTAAAGTTTATGAAGGATATTCTCAACAGAAAAAAGAAGTTTGAAGATAATGAGATTGTTGCACTTATTGAGGAGTGCAGTGTGATAATTCAGAAGAACTTCCTGAAATGCTCAAAAATCCTGGTAGCTTTACAATTTCATGTGCAATAGGAGACAGATTTTATGGGAAAGCTTTATGTGATGTAAGANATGCCGAGCTATGTAAAGTTTATGAAGGATATTCTCAACAGAAAAAAGAAGTTTGAAGATAATGAGATTGTTACACTTATTGAGGAGTGCAGTGTGATAATTCAGAAGAACTTCTTGAAATGCTTACAGATCCTGGTAGCTTTACAATTCCATGTGCAATAGAAGATAGATTTTATGGGAGAGCTTTATATGATTTAAGAGCAAGAATTAACCTTATGTCATTATCAATATTTAAAAGATTGGGATTAGGAGAAATAACCCCTACTACTGTAACTCTGCAGTTAGTAAATCGTTTGATAACATATCCTAAAGGAGTTATAGAAGATGTCCTAGTGAAAGTGGATCAATTTATCTTTCCTGTTGATTTCATTATGCTAGATATGGAGGAAGATAAAGAGATACCTATCATTTTGGGGAGACCTTTCCTAGCCACAGAAAGAGCAATAATAGATGTGCAAAAAGGGGAATTAACAATGCGCGTCACTGATCAAAATGTTGCTTTTAACATTTCAAGATCAATGAAATACCCTGAAAAGGTAAAGATGATGAATGTTTTAGAATGGATGTTATAAGATATCTAAGTCAATGCCATTTCAACTGAATTAAGAAAGTGAGATCAGTTTCTACCAATTAACTCCCTATGTTCCAAACAACAAATAAATTGATTAAGATCAGAGGTTGCCCATTTCCTCCTTGACTTAAGCCTAAATGTTAATTAAGGCTAAATTTTCAAAATTACACATTTGCCCCTAAGACTCTAACACTTCATAATTTGTCAAATTCCATTCAAATGACTTTGAAATTTTTTTCTTAGCTCATTAATGGGCAATTTAAGACATCAGAGGAGAAAATGTGATTTTTCAAAATTTAATTTAATTTACATATTTATTTTAATGCAAAAATAAGAGGAGAAAATGTGATTTTTCAAAATTTAATTTAATTTATATAATTATTTTAATGCAAAAAAGGAGAAAATGTGATTTTTCAAAATTTAATTTAATTTATATAATTATTTTCATGTAAAAATAGAATTTTTCAAAGAAAATTCCTAACTTGACCAAGGTAAATCCTAATCCATTGAAATATTTATTGGAGGTAGACCTAGACTCGAAAAGTCGTTGGAAGAAATTTCATGATTTTTTGAATTTAATTTGAATTTTAAAAATTATTTTAAGTTCTATGGTATTCATTAATTATAAAATATTTAAATAGAGAAAATTAAGTTTTGTATTTTTGAAAAGTCTCCCTAAGTTCAGAAAACTTAGAAGAGAAGATTTTATATTTTTTTGAATTTTATTTGATTTATTGAAATTATTTTAATGAAAACTCATTTTTTAGCCTTTAAAAATCATTTTTAAGCTTTAAAATTGAATATCTTTATTTAGAAAAATAGGAAAAACATTCTAATTGGTCCTAAGTGCTTAGGAAGGAATTTTGAACATTTCCATGAATTTTTTTTTTGTGATTTTTAGGGATTTTTAATTATTTAAATATTTAAAATAGGTTAAAAATCAATTTTTTATTCTAAATTTTATTTTTTATGAATTTTTAAATATTTAAAATAGGCTAAAAATCATGTTTTTATTCTAAATATTAGTTTTATAAAATATCCCTGATCATAGAGAACTCAAAAAACTAAGTTTCATAATTTTTTGAGTTGTATTTTGATTTTTAAAAATCATTTAAGTGTCAAAAGTGGCATTTATCTTTTAAAATCAACTTAATGTCAAATGAACTCAAAATATTTTAAAATTTTTATGATGAGTTCTCTGGATCATAAATCACAGCGGAGATATGATTTTTAAAAATCATTTAAATGTTAAGAGTGGTATTTGTCTTTAAAAATCAATTTAAGTTATTGATTTTTTGAGTTATATTTTGATTTTTAAAAAATCATTTAAGTGTTAAGAGTGGTATTTATCTTTAAAAATCAATTTAAGTTATCAAATTGACTCAAAATATTTTGAAACTTTTATGATGAGTTCTCTGGATCATAAATCACAGTGGAGATTAAAAAGCAAGTCATTTAAATGTTTGTGATTTTATAGTGAGTTCTCTGGATCATAAACCATAGTGGAGATAAAAAATCAAGTCATTTAAATTTTTATATTTTCAAAAATTAATTATTTTTAGTGATTTAGTGTTTTTAAAATTTAAGTCCATTTTAAATGACTTGACTCATGGAATTATTTCCAAAAGCTTCTCTGGTCATGGTGGACCTTCCAAAATTTTCTTAGAATTTTCTAATTAATATGCTAATTTCCATGATTATTTTAAGGAAATAATGCGCTAGAAATTGAAAAATATGAATCTCTATATAGGAACCTCCTCTGACTTTGGAAAAATCAGAGGATGTTCCCCTTGATAAGCTACAACATGCCAAAATTTCAAGCCAAGGTGATGTATCAATATGCATGGAGAATCAAATGATCCCAAACTGTTTTTAATTGATTAAAAATACTTTATGCATCAAATGGACTTGAAGTTTATTCCACATTATTCTCCTTTGTTCACCGAGCAAGACGGTTTTTTTATTTTTCTACACAAAGTTATGGATTTTTGAAGTTTAGGGAGTTTAAATAAATAGAAAAAAGCCCTATTTTTCAATTTAAACCGCGTGTGCTGACTAGATCCTAGGCAGCTCCGAAGACATGTGTGGCACACTCTGGTTGGACTTTGTTGTCCACGTAGCTGCTGACTCGGCCCGCGGTTTATGTTCCGAAGCGCTGTCGTACTTGATCTCCTCTATCCATTTGATACACGCTCGATCAAACGGCTCCCCCTCATCGGCCCTGATAGAGTGATGCCGTGACAGTCCACACTAAAGCACTAAGATCTCAACCTAGACTCAACCAAATCACCTTGGGTTTGGTCCTATGGACTCGTCTAAGTGAGATAAACACATCCATACGGTAATAATGCAATTAAATTAAGCCTAATTAAATGGAGAATCGAAATAGGCTCGGGATGAGGTGAGGTGTTATGCCTTTGCTCTGAGAAGTGAAGCTTCGATCAGAGGGTCTTGGCACGTTCGTTATGATCCAAAGAGGCTAGGGATTGAGTCTCTGGTCTTAGTGTGAGGCGTAGGTATGAACTCGATCACGACCGAATTTGGATGTTTGTCTAGATCTATGATAGAGGCTCTGTGGAAGGGGGGATTTATGGGGCTTTGGCTTCTTTCACTATTATGAAGGTGTGGGTAGAGTTAATTTGTGTTTGGGTGGACTGTGGAGCTGTACTGGGTTCTGTCCTGGTTTCCGACAAGGTTCCAAGCTTGAAATTGAGCTCCAGCAATGGAAATTGGTTGAGAAAAATAGTTGGAATGCACTGAAGGGATCTTAGGGAAGCTTTGCGTGAAGTTTGGAGAGGCCTCACTAAGGAAATTTCAGCACATCTCCCATGGCTGTGGAGGTGAGTTTTTAATAAAAATGGCCATGGGAGTGGCTCTCAGGGCATAAGCTTGGATGCATTGTGGTGCTTAGGTGGAGGCAGAGGAGCTCCATCAATTGGTTTGGCTGAGCTGGCCTCTAGGTTTGATTTTGGGTAAGGTGCCATGGGGGTGGATCTCAGTTTTGAGCTTTTTCGGCCACTAGGCCGGCCGACCGGCCAGGGGGAGGTGGCTAGGAGCTTAGGGAATCCAAGGGAATATGTCACAACAATTTAGTGCAATAATACCTAATTTTGGTAACGATATCTTAAACACATGAATTTTTGGAAATAATATCCCTTGATTTGGGGGACCTTTGGTCCATGGCTTGACTTAGGTGGTTTCATGGTGTTTGGACTGATCATTAAGTCTAACTAATGGCTGTGATGAAGTTAATTTGGTGACTTTAGGGTGGTTAGGTCACATTTAGTGCATGGGTTGAAGTGGGTGCAAATGACCAAAACTTAGGTTTTGGCTAGTTTAACCATGTCAATTGGCCTAAATAAATGTTGCATATGGTGTAAATGATCATAAGGAACAACTTTGGTGAAGAATGGAAGTGGTTTTGAGCACAATTGAAGGGTCAATTTGAGGGAATTTTGATTTTTAGTCAATTTGGTCATGTTGGGCTAGGCTTAGGTCTAGCTTGGTTTATCCTTGGGCTAAGTTCAAATTGATTATTGAAAATGGTCCATAGAGACCTCATGAAGAGTTTTCAACATGAATTGGAACCAATTTGGAGGTTAAAGATATCAATTGGGTGAAATTTGGGGACTTAGCCAATTTGGGGCTAAATTTGGGAATTTTAATAGGCCAAAATCAAATGGATTTGAGGCTTCACCAATGTCAATTGATGGTTGATTTTGATATATAGAGCCAAAATCAAATGGATTTGAGGCTTCACCAAGGCCAATTGATGGTTGATTTTGATGTGTAGGAATGTCATGAAGGTTTTGTAAAATTAATTTAGCTAATTGAGTAGGCTATGGGTTCAATTTGGTGAGATTAGGTCATATGGTCAAAATTGGGGTTTTAATCTAAATCAAAATTAGGCTCAAATCATGGGCCAATTAAGCTTGAATTTGGTTTAATTTGGTCATATAAAAAGTTAATTTGAGTTTAGGATCATAATTGGGGCAAATTGTGATCAAATTGATGGACATTTGTGTTGAATTCCGGGAAATTTGGCTCTTTAAAGGTAAATTTGAGGATTTTGATTAAAGATTGTCAAATTGTTTAAATTGGGTCATGTACTGGTTATGGAAATGAAATTAGGAATATTTAGGATTTATTGAGATTCTCTGGGAATTTTTAGAATTTTTGGGATTTTGGGCCCGAGAGGCGTATTTTGGTAATTTAGGGGGTGTTTAGGGGTAAAAGGCCAAGATGGGTATTTTGGTATAGTTGAGGTACCAACCATCACTAGCAAGCCATGGACCAATGGAAACTCCATTTTGGATCCTCTACATAGTGGTCTTTGCCAAACCATAACCCTAGGGCTGGTAGATATAGGGGACCATCTACATGAGTATCCCAAAAAGATCAAGGGACGTAGGCTAGAAATTTGAGTTTATGGTTGTGAGTGATTGTGGGTGCAGATAAGTGTAGTGAGTGCCTTAGTTTCAGACCAGCACCCAGGGTCAACCCTAAGGTCCAGCAGTCCTAAGGGTGGCTCATCTTGAGTTTCCCCTATAGTGACCCCACCTACTAAGTATTTAGAGGTTGAGACCAACAGATGGAACTTTAAGTTGAGTAGAGAAGAGTGTAGAATTTCTAATGGTGAGGGTTCCATGTATGTGGAATTCCAAGTTGAGTAGAGAAGAGTGTAGAATTTCTAATGGTGAGGGTTCCATGTGTTCTTAAGAATAGTCAATAGGAAAGTCCTATGGCTAGACCTTAGGCTACTAAAGAGGAAAAAAAAACTAAACCTCAACAAAAAGTGAGGTCAACACCGCTTTGAAGAGGAGGAGTTTGCTTGGGGAGAAATTAGACATAAGTGTTATTTACTTGTTGTAGTTTGTATGACTTTGCTTTTATATATGAATATTGAGTTTTGATGTGTTTTCACTATTAGTTCTGAGTAGTTTTCTCTGTCTTTCTCCTTGTCTTGAGATTTGTGAAATGGTGATTTGAATTGATGTGAGTAGTTTTCTCTGTCTTTCTCCTTGTCTTGAGATTTATGAAATGGTGATTTGAATTGGTTAAGCCATGAAAATGTTAAAAAAGTTATNTGAAATGATGATTTGAATTGGTGAAGTCATGAAAATGTTTAAGAAATTGTGATGATCTTTTCACTTCGCTTTTAATTTACTTTCAANTGGTGAAGCCATGAAAATGTTTAAGAAATTGTGATGATCTTTTCACTTCGATCTTAATTTCCTTTCAATCTGACCAATTGACTTGTTAAAATATGTTGAGTTTTACAACTAGTGAAGATTACATCCAAGATTCAGGGAGGTCAAAGCCCTTGGAAGTTTGGTGCAAATAAATTAGAGATTTTATAGTGACAGACTAAAATCTCCAATACGGTCCTATTATTTGGGTGCTCAAGTGTAGATGTTAGCCCTCAGGCGAGGGGAACATGGGAGCTCTGAAGTGAGAGCTGGTATCCTCCCATCCTAGCTGGAGAATCAGTAACCAAGCATAGGATTAGTCAATGTTCTTTATGCCTGGACCAAAGAGTAAAGAATATGTATGCTCCTATTTGGCACAAAAGAATTTGAATTGATTCACTTTATCCATTCACTATAATTTTTTAACAAGGAGAAGGAAGCTTTCTTATATATTGAATATCACATTAAAACTTTATTAGTATAATTAGTTATTTAAGAGTTATCAAAATTATATATTTATTTCAATTCCTATTAGTGATAAATAAGCAATTTGAATTACATTGTTATGATTAAGTGTTGATTTTCTAAAATCTTAGTTTGTAGTTCTAATATTACTCCTATGAGATTGATATCTAGGACTCCATTAGAGCCGTATATTACTTGAGCGATACGTATACTTGCATTCATAAGTGTGGTTTTACCATTATTAAATATTTTATATATACATCTTTATCAAATATATAACCATTGTTAAGTTTTTGGTGCCGTTGTTGAGGAATTAAATCTCTTAGCAGCAGTATTAAATACTTGTATTTTTAAGCATATATAAAGTCGTTGTTAATTTTTTAGCATCGTTGCTGGGGAGTAAACAAGAATCATAATTAGAGTAACGAATGAACTAGGACTATTAGAAAATTTTTTCTTGAATTGCAACTTATTTTAATATTTAGTTAACTGTTTTTCTATGTATTGATTTCGATTGTATGCGTAAATTTGGACCTGAAAATCTGATACCCTACGATTTGGAATTAGAACGCACTGTTAGAAAAATTAGAAGACTGGGTAGAGAACCTAGAAATTCTGACACAATGGAAAACAACATGAACAATCAAGGAATAGAAAATGAAAATGAACCTTGACCCCTATGAGATTATGTAAATCCTACAATAGATGAAATTCACTTATCTATCCAAAATCCTGATGTAGCTGCTAATTCATTTGAGCTTAAACTTGCTATTATCATAGACCCCTAAGAGACTATGCAAATCCTACAGCAGATGAAATTCACTTATCTATCCAAAATCCTGATGTAGCCACTAATTCATTTGTCTACAACAGATGAAATTCACTTATCTATCCAAAATCTTGATGTAGCTTCTAATTCATTTGAGCTTAAATTTGAAATTCACTTATCTATCCAAAATCCTGATGTAGCTGCTAATTCATTTAAGCTTAAACCTAATCCAAATGGTACAAAACAATCAATTCAGAGGCACACCAAATGAAGATCCTAATTTACACCTCGCTCCAAATGGTACAAAACAATCAATTCAGAGGTACACCAAATGAAGATCCTAATTTACACCTCACTGGTTTTTTAGAACTGCGTCTACCTTTAAATATGACAGAGTTTCAAACGATGTTGTTAGACTTAGACTTTTTCCTTTTTCACTTAGGGATAAGGCTAAGATGTGGTTAAATTCGTTAGCACCTGGATCTATTAGAACTTGGGGGGNGTTATGACATGATCAGAAGATTAACCAGAAGAACTTTAAACTAGGACAAGAAGTTTTGCTTTACAATACAAGGCTAAAGATATTCCCTGAGAAATTGACGTCTCGTTAGTTAGGGCTATTTATACTTACGGACTGTTGAAATTGAAGATCAAAAGACTGGAAATAGATTTAAAGTAAATGGACATAGATTAAAACTGTATTTTTAGGGTAAAAGACCAAATTTTAAAGAGGTTTTAATGATCGGTCCACTTGAATAATACCTGAATAGGTCGGGCTGATGATGTTAAATCAAATGCTAACCCACAGTTATCTTTATTTTTTTTACAACTATAGTAGTTTTCATTTGAAATTATCGTTTATTTGGTAGTTGAACTCTACTACTCTTATTTACCCTTGAATCATCATAAAAATTGGATCCATAGAGAAAAAATGGAAAACCATTTGGATCAGAGCGAAACTGTGCAATTTTTGCCTAGGGCGCCAACGACGCCATCTATGCCGCCGAAGGTGGGTTTTTCCCGAGAGTCCAGACAATTAAATTCTAAAGACTCACCGACGGTGCCCTTGACGCCGCTGACGGCAAGACCGACGGGATGGCAGTTTCTGGAGTTTGAATGGGTGGTTTTAGGCGGGAATTACTCCTTTTAAACTTCCAAATTCGGTTCCTAAGTACACATTTCCTCAAAAATGAAGTGAAACTCCACCAAATTCATCCCTATGGCATCCAATTCCCCTGAAAACTATAGAATGAGAGTGTTCAACTGGAGAAAGTTCATTAGTGCGGAAGCGCAGCGAATCTTCAACAAGGTACTGACAAAGAAGAGACTAATCAAGGAACAAGGATTCGTAAATCGAGGATTGAATAATCCATCAACGACAATTGAAGAAATGATCGTGCGGCGAAGATGGGAAGTACTGTGCTACACTACCACCGCTGTAGTTGTTTCTATGGTGAAGGAATTTTATGCTAATTTGCATGGAATCAACCAGGGAGTCATCTATGTGCGAGGTAGATGGATAACTTTTACTTCTGCACGGATCAATCAATTATATATGATCGAGAATGTTCCTATCTGCCATTATTCCAATTTCATCCTGACAAGAAACCTGATGAATGAAATTTACCAATATTTAACGGATGAAACTGAAGACTGAGAAATGAGAGAAAACGTGTATGTCAGTTTTTTTGCAACACTGTTAAATCCCGTTTCTAAACACTGACGCTTCTTCATTTCTGCAAAACTGTTACTGACGATGAGGATCGGTAAAGTTTCTAAGGAAAGTGCTATTCTGAATTATTGCGTCAAAATGGGACTGCCGATCGATATTGGATCTATAATTGTGAAGTTTGTTTTGGGCCTGATCGTTCATGGATCAACTTATGGGCTTGGACATCCTTACACCAATTTTCTTACTTTGCAGTCAGTTCCAAGTATCTTATGAAAATTGGGAAAAAGGTACTTCTACCATGGAAGCCTTTAAACCCAACTGAGAGATTCTCAACCAATGAAGATGAAAATGATATGACTATTATGGTAGATCAATCATCTTAAAATTCACTGCCTATTCAACCTTTTTTTTCGGACAAAACACTAGTGATCCTGCGCAAAATCAAGAAATTGGAGAAGGAGGTACAAAATGTTATGAATGCAATTAACAATTTCTCTGATTTCTTCGATCATCTAGACTGGAGGATGAAAGAACATTTTGATAACTCTGGACATATCAAAGGAAGTTTGATACGGCTGATGAGAAGGATGAAATTGATAGAAGAGGACTCTATCGAAGAATTTCTATACCGACCCTTCTATAACCTATTCGTTCATGTTCAATCAATGGGTGATCTCAGAGGAGAATCTAACACTGAATCTGAAGAATAGTAGATTTACATTGATACCTGTCTATCTATGTGTGTAATTTGGTTTGAACTTTATGTTTTCTTTGCTTTAGAATTTTACTTTAAGATCTCTGTATAATTGAGACTGAGCATAGGATGTTTGTTTTCAACGTTTTGAGTATTGTGGCTTGGATTGCGATGCTGAATTGATGTATTATGGTTGAGAAAATACCAAACTTAGGTGTGTTGTGTAACATATATTGTAACCCTTGGAATTTATATGTAATTGTGATGTTTTGTGTTGTGAATGTTTATTTGTGATAAGTACATCATTTAATCCCTTAAAATTATGTCTAGAATGATTGAACAGATGTTGTTGAGGCTTAAAATTGATCAAAATTGCAAAAATCTGGAAATTGAACCAAATCAATAGAGTTTCGACGACGTGCCCTCGACGCCGCCGAGGACAGACTTTTCCCAAGACTTAGGATATTAATTCTACAGAGCTCGCTGACGGCGCCGAAGACCCCATCGACGGCGAGATCCCAAAAAAACACCTTTAACCATGATTATGACTAGTCAACCGCCACTATTCATCATCCCCTTCCTCTAAAAAATGAATATTTCGACCTAGGGCTTGAGAGATCTTGGATTTGGGGGCAATTTCAAAGCATTTAGACACCAGGTTTGATCATCTCCAGGTAAGAGTTTCACTCCAAACTAAGAATATTTGGTTTTCACCAGTGAATTTCTTCCACATTGAGGAGATCCAAAAAAATTGAGAATGTGAAGAAAATATTGGGAAGAAATTCATGGAATTTAGTTTTGAACTCTATAAATCACTCCTGGAAGCCATTATTTGCATATTTGAAGTATATTTTAGAATTTTTCTATAATTGTGATTAGATTGAAATGGCTCCACGATAAAAGAGGTAACTTAAGTTTGACGAGTCTCGCTTCGTCAATGCGAAGGCTTAATCGAGGTTTACTTCAATGCTTAAAGGAAAGAGATGCATCCAAGATCGAGTTTTTGAGAGTCCAGGAGGAGAAATTGAACAAGTTATTACCGAGCGGAGGTGAGAAAACTTCTTTTACACCAGCAATAAGGCTGCTGCAAATATTGTGAAAGAGTTTTAAGCCAACGTGTTCTATTCTGAGGACGGAATCATTCAAGTGCGGGGATTTTCTGTTGAATTAACTCCTTTTACGAAGTCCCAGACTCCTATAACTACCACTATGAATCCTTCAGTACCATGGAAGGCCCACTGAATGATCTGATCAACTTCCTCACTGATGGGAAAGGAACATGGAAGATAAAGCAACGAGAATGGGTAAATTTTTTTGCTTCTATGTTGAATGCCACATCTAAAGCGTCGCACTATTTTATTTGCTCTACTCTGTTACCGACCTATCACCTTAGTGAAGTAACAAGAGATAGAGCTATTCTAAATTTTTGTATTCAAAATAACAGAAATATAAATGTGGGGAGAATCATTTTTAAGAATATATTGACCACGGTAAGGAGTGAAACAAGTGGAGGTCTAGGACATCCTGGCCTTATTTATGCACTTTGCCAACTTTCTGGAGTGGAAGCTGGAGATTATGAGGAATGGGTTTAACCTATGAAGCCCATTTGTAAAGCTAATTTGAAAACTTATGATTCCCATGGAAAATGGAGAACAGGGAGTAGAAGTCAAGAACCTTCTACTAGTAGAGATATCCTCTCTACTAGTTATGACCTTCCACCTTCTAGTTCTCATACCCTGATGGATTTAATGAATGAGTTGACCTTGCAGCAAAAGAGTATAGAATTAATAAATGAAAGGATTGGAGGATTAGAACGTAGACATGATTATGATAGTGAGTACCTACAGAGGCATTTAGACTTTGAGATAGCTTACTACAAAGCTCAGGCCCGACACTATAAAGGTGAGCCTGATGTTACTTTTCCTGGATGCCCCTGATATACTCAGTATCAGCCCAATCCACCTACTGACCAAGGAGATAAAGATATAGTTTGGGATTTTGACATTTGATAGTAATTGATGTACTTGTACTTTTATTTTGGCAATTTTTGTAATAGAAATGGATGTTTGTGTGTGTTTGTACTTTCATTTTTATTTTTATATTGTAATTAAATAATTTTAATTATTGTTATAATTGTTGGTGTGGTAGTTGAAATTTGTTTAATTGTAATGTGATGTAATTTTTATTTTACATTTTAATTGTAATTATTTTGTTTAGTATTGTGGATGTGTTAGCAAAATATTGTGTTTGTTTAATGTTTAGTTTTGTACTTATTTCAAAATTTCATTGCCCAGCAAATTCTCTAATGATTTATATGTATAGAAAGCTCCTAATGTTACAGACCAGGTGAGGTAAAAATTGTGAGAAGGACTGCAAAAATTTTGGAATGATGAAAATGCCTAAAATATTGAGGTATGATTTATATTTCGAATTTTTCTTTCCACCTGTATGATTTCATATAGAAAAATTTAAGTTTGGGGGAGGGAAGAAAAAGATTAACTATTAGATGTTCTCAATTTAAATATTTTTAAAAATTATTAATATGATTTTATATAGTGAATTTAATTCAGGTAACTATATTTTGTAAATATTTAAATATTATGGTAGATTTAAAGGAATATTTTTGTAATGAAAATTAATCTTGTGGATTAAGATATTTAGTATAAGAGAATAAGACTAAAGTTAACTATTTAGAGTAAAGGAAACTTTATTTTAAAGTATTAAGAATCTATAAGATATTTAGTATAAGAGAATAAGATTATAGTTAACTATTTAAAGTAAAATAAACTATATTTTGAAGTATTAAGAATCTGAAATAAGATTATAGTTAACTATTTAAAGTAAAGAAAACAATATTTTGAAGTATTAAGAATCTGGAACATTTGAAAAGAAAAGATTGGGGCTCAATGATGTAAAAGCTATGAAATATTTATAAGGTAAAAGAATACTTTGAGTTTCAAATTTAGGGAAAGAAAGGTGATGTTCAAAGTCATTAAAGGCGACCCAAATATAATAATCCTCACTTAAAAAAGGAANTTTATAAGGTAAAGGAATGCTTTGAGTTTCAAATTTAGGGAAAGAAAGGTGATGTTCAAAATCATTAAAGGCGACCTAGATATAATAATCCTCACTTAAAAAAGGAAAAAAAAAGGATTCACAATAATCTCTGAAAAGAAAATAAAAATATATAGGATTGAAAGAAATCCAATTGAAAAAGAGAAAAGAAAAGAAAGAAAAAAAATATGAATGTGAGGAGAAGCTTGAGGAGATGCTTAATAAAAAATTTCTTCACTGGACCTACTTAAAGGGAAAACCTAAATACATTCCTGAACTTATATTTATGGATTAGATTTTTTACTAGTAGTGTTCTCATGAAATTCCTATCATTTGAATATTCTAAGTGACTTAATATTACATATAGTCATTCTGGAAATGAATAGAAAACTAGAACTCTTAAACTTGATGACTAGATAATCTTGTATATACAAGCTTAATTCAATTAAATGAATTGTTTTCTGAAAATCTCACTATGGTATTTATTTAAATCAAACTTATAGTATTTTTGAATTAAAAAATTACTACAATAGATCATAACTTTTATATAGTACTAAAACTACTTTAGGACAAGTAATAGTTAAGTTTGGGGGATTTTGACCAAGGAAAAATACGTTGAGATTTTCATACCTATTTTACACTATTTTTGATAATATTATACTTTAAAAAAAAGGTATTTTTGATGTTTTGTTGCAGAAATAATGAATTAGGGTCATTGGAACAAAAAGATGCAAAAAGGAGCGAATCTGGAGCGAAAATGACCAAAATGTGAAGATTTGAACTAGGGCGCCGACGGTGAGCCAAATGGCACCGACAACGAGAATTTCCCGAGACTCCAGATTAAATAATTTAGAAGGCCCACCGACGGCGCCCTCGAGGCCGCCGATGGTGAG
>JXCR01143790.1:345569-357054 GCA_002079205.1 Phalaenopsis hybrid cultivar | reverse complement strand
GTGCAATATCATCAAAAATAGTATAAAATAGGTATGAAAATCTCAACATATTTTTCTTGGGTAAAAATCCCTCAAACGTAACTATTACTTGTCCTCAAGTAATTTTAGTACTATATAAAAGTTGTGATCTACTACAGTAAAGTTTTAATTCAGAAATACTATAAGTTTGATTTAAATAAATGTTATAGTGAGATTTTAAGAAAAAATTCAAGTAATTGAATTAACTCTATAGCCCCAAGATTACTAGTCATCAAGTCTAAGAGTTCTAGTCTTCTATTCATTTTAAGAATGACTATATTAAGTCACTTAGAATATTTAAGGGATAGGAACTTTATGAGAACTCTACTAGTAAAAGATCTATTCCATAAATTTAAGTTCAGGAATGTATTTAAGTTTTCTCTTTAAGTAGGTCCAGTGAAGCCAATTTTTGATTAGGCATATCCTCAAACTTCTCCTCTCTATCATAATTTTTTTCTTTCTTTTCTCTTTTTCACTTGGATTGCTTTCAATCCTAAATATTTTTCTTTTCTTTTCAGGGATTGTTTTCAATCCTTTCTTTTTTTTTTTTCAAGTGAGGATTACTATATCTGAATAGCCTTTAATAATTTTGAACTTCACTTTTCTTTCTCTAAATTTGAAACTCTAAGCATTCCTTTATCTTATAAGTAATTCATAGCCTTTACATCATTGAACCCCAATCTTTTCTTCTCAAATGAATTTCCAGATTCTTAATACTTCAAGATATTTTTTCCTTTACTTTAAATAGTTAACTATAATCTTATCATCTTAANTTCTTTAAATCTACAATAATATTTAAATAGTTACAAAAAATATAGTTACCTGAATTAAATTCACTACATAAACTCTTGTAATNTTTAAATCTACCATAATATTTAAATAGTTACAAAAAATATAGTTACCTGAATTAAATTCACTACATAAAATCTTATAATTAATTTTTAAAAATATTGAAATAGAAGACATCTAATAGTTAATCTTTTTCTTCCCTCCCCCAAACTTAAATTTTTAAATATGAAATAATACAGGTGGAAAGAAAAACTATAAATATAAATTATACCTCAANTCTTCCCTCCCCCAAACTTAAATTTTTAAATATGAAATAATACAGGTGGAAAGAAAAAGTATAAATATAAATTATACCTCAGTATTGTAGGCATTTTCATTATTCTGAAATTTCTGCAGACCTTCTCATATTTTTACTTCACCTGGTCTGTAATATTAGGAGCTTTCTACACATATAAATCATTAAAGGAATTTCTAGGTAATGAAATTTTGAAATAGGTATAAAACTAAAACATTAAACAAGCATAACATTTCCTAACACAACCACAATACTAAACAAAACAATTAAAACAAAAAATGCAAAATAAAAATCACATTACATTACAAAATACTACTCAACATCTATTAAACTACACATGCACAGTTAACCATGACACTAACTTTATAACNGCATAACATTTCCTAACACAACCACAATACTAAACAAAACAATTAAAATTAAAATGTGAAAATACAAATCACATTACATTACAAAATACTACTCAACATCTATTAAACTACACATGCACAGTTAACCATGACTCTAACTTTATAACAAAATTAAAAATCATCCAAGTACAATNAGAAATACATCTCTATTGATCTCATATTGCAAAACCATTCACATAGCCTCGAAGAAATGCGTAGCTGCAAAAGTAGTCAAATACTATAAAAATTTTTCTTTTCCAACCATTCAAAGAGAAATAATAGACCTATAATTCTTTTTATGCTAGATTGTAAAACTACTATATGTGAAAGATGTGATAGTGAAATCATTTCACACACTTAAAATTGACATGGATGAGTATAAGTAAATAAGAGCTACAGAATACCTATTGATTGATGACAAGAAAATTACTAGGGGAATTTTTNATTACATTATTTTTGTAATAGCTAACCCATCTCAAGCAATCTTCATGAACATTATTATATTGATTCCTCGGAAATTGACCAAATTTGAAAATTATTTATTGTGGAAATCTCAAAGGGCCTTTCTTCTCTTTCTTTTTTTCCTAATTTCATATAGAAATACATCTCTATTGATCTCATATTGCAAAACCATTCACATAGCCTCGAAGAAATGCGTAGCTGCAAAATTAGTCAAATACTATAAAATTTTTTTCTTTTCCAACCATTCAAAGAGAAATAATAGACCTATAATTCGTTTTATGCTAGATTGTAAAACTACTATATGTGAAAGAAGTGATAGTGAAATCATTACACACACTTAAAATTGACATGGATGAGTTTAAGTAAATAAGAGCTACAGAATACCTATTGATTGATGACAAGAAAATTATTAGGGAAATTTTTCCAAACAAGAGCATCTTTATTGTGAGGGCACGACATGCACAAAATAATATTAGAGGGAATGGTTAAAATTTTAATTTTAATGATGATGATTAGGTAATTTTCAAATGTCCACTATTTTTCAATCATCATCTAATTTTCATATTTTTATTCAACATTCTCCCTTCTTATCATTAAGAAGATTGCCTTCTTTTAAGAGAAAGATATAATTAATAATGGCCTAATATAATTTTTGACATTCTCATTAGATTGCTCTTAGAAAAAATGTTCTAATGCCCAACTTAGTGGTTGTAGGTCTACACTCTTGTATGTAGAACAACTTAGTAGGCCTTTTACCATTGTTTGACATTTGACATTCATAGCCAACCATCAAGTGACGCCCACCAAAGAATAGCACCCAATATCCATCAACTGAAGACATCCAACTGTTAGGCTACTGATCGCCAAAGCCTTAATTGACTCACCACCATCACCTAGTGACATCTTGAACATCGAGGACTTTAACTTATAATGTCAAATGAATACTTATATTTATTCTTTATTATATTCAATTAATATGATCTCTAGCTATTATGAAATGTATCCTTCATAATATTTCACTTACAGTAGATAATAATTTTTGCTCATAATTTTTCCATTTACAAATTTGGGAAATCAAAAGTCAATTATGAAGAAGGGTTCTTATCTATATGAGGAGGATTCAAATTTAATTCTAAAATGATAAATATTTTCTAGTCATAAATATTCCATCGGGCAACAATTTTATATAAACATTATAATTGTTAATTTATATTTTGTAATTTAACATCATAAAACAAACCCAGTACAATTATATTTCTATTTTTTTTATTTATAAAATGTTCATAATCCTAAATCGAATGTTGTTGTGATGAAAATCATACTCTTAATTATAATTTTTTTACATAATTAATATGGTTATATTTAAAAACGATAACTAAAAAAACTTAATCTTGAATAACTTATGAAGATAAAACAAAATTATTATTATTGCTTTATGTTATATTAAACTACTTAATTGAAATAATAAAAACTAATCTGCTAGTGAATGCAGCCACTGAATATAGCCGTTAGCATTTAGAATGCGATCCAAATCAGCACTCTACCAATCTTCTTCCCTTTCAACTTCAGGAACTGTCTTCCCTCTGCTCTCTTCAAACAAATTAATTTGACCGTTGCCCAAAGAAATCCGAGTGTCATCATAAAGGCAACACAGATCTCAATTAATCCTTCTCCCATGGAAGAATTATTGATTTCCGATCCATCCAATCAGCACTTACACCAGCATCTTGTCTGCCCTGACCTTGAGTTTCTTGAGCCCCCTCCTCTCGTTCATCCAGCTTTCCCTGAAGCTCTGAGGCCTTTTCGCCGGGGACCCTTGTATTCCACCTACGCCGAACTCAGAGACCGGACCCGCCGGCTGAAGAAGATCAGATATGCCCCTTCAACTCCCATTCCGTTGTCATTGAAGAAACCAGGAGCTCCCTGCTCGGTTGATAGCTCCTCTTCTCTTAGCAAGGAGAACAGGAGGCCACCTAAAAGGTTTGACAACTTCATGACTCCACCGCCACCTTTGGCGTCCAAGCGCGAGCTTAGGAAGTCGGTGACCTTGTCGGTTGGAAGAATGGAGCAGAGGAAAAGCAGCCATGGTGGGTTGTTTTCGCCAAGGAGGGGCTTCTCAGCTCAGAATGAGTTGAAAGAGATTTCCAAGCCAGTATTAGTGATCAAAATGGAAGGCAGGGGAGAGACATTTGGGAATAGAGCAAGCTTGAGGAAGAGCACCACTTGTCTCGATCGCTGGAAGTAGACCAGAGCGTTGGGCTGATCCTTTTGTTTAGACGTAGGTTTGTTTCCTCTATGAATTGATTTCCTTTCAGTTGAAGAGATGTTTATTTCTTCTATATTTTTTTCTTTTAATCTGCAGTACACATCCTTGTTGCATTTTTTTTGGTCGGTGTTTACCTTAAGAACTTTATCGTAATCTTACCACATTTGAATTCATGGAAGATATCTTTGCAAAAAAAAGGGTCATTAAGTTGAGATTTGCCTACATTAAGAGAATTTTACATTCAAGATTGGATTTTTGTTTTTTTTTTTTTGGGTTGCCTCCACTGAATTTGAGATTTCTTTTAATCAATTTTCTCTATTGATATTACCATGCTTTGCTCTGTTTTCATGATATGTGTCTGATCGAAATATCATCATGGTAGTTTAATTGGCTTGATTTTGTTATATAAGGCTGCACATATATGTAAATAATTTTATAAATTAGAAGGAATTACGTGCTTAAGAAAAAATTCGAAGATCACAGGATTTTACTTGCCGATAGGCAAAAGCTTAGAAGGAATTATGCCCTCCATTAAATGTGTCTACAACAATAAGTAACTAATTTTTGTTCTGGTTTATAAAATTTATAAGAAGTATTAAATGTTGAAATTACATGTTTTCAATTCTTCCTCTTCTAGATATATTTCTCTATAAAAATAGCATGTATGATAAGACCGAAGAGATATATATTAGCAGCAAGCTATATTCAAATGTGGAGAGGGGAAATGGCTTAACCCGAGTCAGTTGGTTCAACTTAGAGACACTATAGGGCGAACGCTGTGATACTGAAGCTTGTATAATATGCTCATGATGACTTCGAAGCTGTATCTTCTTTTTTCCTTCTTAGTTGATAAAATAAGAAGAGGAGTAAGTGAATGGCCTTGATAGCCACCAAAAATGCAAGATATTTGAATCATACGAATATGTCCTTAAGTTTGAGAGCATGGATGCAACAAATTTTGGCGGGGTGAGCTATTTTTTTTATTATTATTTTTTATTCTCAGTTTTTTAATCCTTTTTTACTTAATATCATATGTTATCTATGCTGCTTACATTTCAGAACTTAGAAGATGACTAGTTCAATGATGAAACAATGAGGTTCATAAGCACGGCAGTAGGTTTAATGAACTGTGATGGCTTGCATTGTTGGATCAAAATCTATTGGTGGTGATGCCTCAACTTTACTTGTAAGAGCTATAAGTTCCAAGTAGAGCAAGAAATTGAAAGAGAAAAGGCTAAGAAGAAAATTAAGGACAGACCTTAGCATATAGGACTCAGTGACAAGGCTATTTTTGGCTAATACTTCTTAAAACGTAGAAGAATTTTTCAAGAGGTGTGAATAGTGGCTAAAAGTATGTTACGTTGCAGCATCAGCTAATTATTAACTGAACTCCTTTTGTTGTTTCAGAGCTTGACATTCTTAGGCCATTTATGCCATCTAATGGCCAGCGTAAATTACTTCTTGTTGCTTTTAACTACTTTTTGAAGTGGATCAAAGCTAAAACACTCACTTAGATCAGTGCGGAAGTCGTCCGAAATATCATTTAGATGGTTCTCTTCTTTCGCTACGGGCTACCACTTGTCATCATAACTTACAATGGGATACGGTTTGTTGACCAAGGGATGAAGTACTTCTATCAAATCAAGGGATCAGGCTAAAATTCAATTCTGTGCGCACAATCATTGGACAAGCGGACAAGAAAAAGCTTTCAACAAAAACATCTTGATCCTACTGGGAAAGAAAGTAAGAGTGAANGTCATCATAACTTACAATGGGATACGGTTTGTTGACCAAGGGATGAAGTACTTCTATCAAATCAAGGGATCAAGCTAAAATTCAATTCTGTGCGCACAATCATTGGACAAGCGGACAAGAAAAAGCTGGCATCAAAAACATCTTGATCCTACTGGGAAAGAAAGTAAGAGTGACGGGAAACTGGGCAGATATGCTTCTGTCGATTCTCGAGGCTGTTCAAACATCTTCTTCAGTAGCAACTGGACAAACACCCCATATGTTGTCACCCGAAACAAAAGTCATGTTGTCAGTAATGACAAATTCAACATTCGATGAGGAAAACATAACTGACTGGCAAGAAGTGAATGATGAAAGGATAATTCTAACACTTCACTTAGAAGAAAAAAATAGAGCACAATTAGCCCTCCAAGAGGATGAGATAAAAAGTCACACTGCACGCAATAACAATCGACCTGTTTGAGAGAAAGGCTTTGCACTTAGAAAAGGGAAACTGAGCAGATCTGCTTTTGTTGGTTCTCTAGGTTGTTGAAACATCTCCTTCAATAGCAACTAGACAAACTCCTTATCATTGGAAAAGCGGACAAGAAAACGCTGGCGTCAAAAACATCTTGATCCTACTGGGAAAGAAAGTAAGAGTGAAGGGAAACTGGGCATATATGCTTCTGTCGATTCTCGAGGCTGTTCAAAAATACAAGAATTTGATGTTGTTGACAGCGACTTTATATTTCCTTAAAAATACAAGAATTTGATACTGCTGCTAGAATATTTAAATCCCCGACAACGACGTTAAAAACTTGACAGCGGTTATAGATTTGATAAAAATGTGTATAAATATTCAATAATTGCAAAGTCACACTTATCAACGTAAGTATACGTATCACTCAAGTAATACAAGACTCTAATGGNCTGCTTTTGTTGGTTCTCTAGGTTGTTGAAACATCTCCTTCAATAGCAACTAGACAAACTCCTTATCATTGGGCAAGCGGACAAGAAAAAGCTGGCGTCAAAAACATCTTGATCCAACTGGGAAAGAAAGTAAGAGTGAAGGAAAACTGGGCATATATGCTTCTGTCGATTCTCGAGGCTGTTCAAAAATACAAGAATTTGACGTTGTTGACAGCGACTTTATATATCCTTAAAAATACAAGAATTTGATATTGCTGCTAGAATATTTAAATCCCCGACAACGACGTTAAAAACTTGACAGTGATTATAGATTTGATAAAGATGTGTATAAATATTCAATAATTGCAAAGTCACACTTATCAACGCAAGTATACGTATCACTCAAGTAATACAGGACTCTAATAAAGTCCTAGAGATCGATTCCACAGGGAGTAATATTAGAGGCTACAAACTAATATTTAAAAAATCAATACTTAATCACAACAATATAGTTCAAAATGCATATTTGTCACTAATAGGGAATTGAAATAAAAATGTAATTTTAATAAACTTTTAATTAACTATTTCTACTAATAAAGTTTCTAATGTGAAGTTCAATATATAAGAAATCATCATTCTCCTTGTCAAGAAGTTTAAGTAAATGGATAAATTGAATTAGTTCAAATTGTATTGTGTCAAATAGAAGCATTATTCTTTACCCTTTGGACCAGGCATAAAGAACATTGACTAATCATATGCTTGGTTACTGAATCTACGGCTAGGATGGGAGGATATCGGCTCTCACTTTGGAGCTCCAACGTTCCCTTCGTCTTCGCGCTAACATCTACACTTCAGCACCCAAACAATAGGACCGAATTANCAATATATAAGAAATCATCATTCTCCTTGTCAAGAAGTTTAAGTAAATGGATAAATTGAATTAGTTCAAATTTTATTGTGTCAATAGAAGCATTATTCTTTACCCTTTGGACCAGACATAAAGAACATTGACTAATCATATGCTTGGTTACTGAATCTACGGCTAGGCTGGGAGGATACCGACTCTCACTTTGGAGCTCCAACGTTCCCTTCGTCTTAGCGGCTAAACTACACTTCAGCACCCAAACGATAGGACCGAATTGAGGATTTTAGTCTGTCACTCTAAAATCACTAATTCTATACCCGATAATTTTTATTTCCCTATTTATCTGCACCCAACTTTCAAGAACTTTGACCTCCTAAAATCTTGGATGTAATCTTCACTTTAGTTGTAAAACCCAACATATTTTAACAAATCAATTGACCACATTGAAAGTAAATTAAGATTGAAGTGAAAAGATCATCACAACTTCTTTAACATTCTCATGGCACAATTAATTCAAATCACCATTTCACAAAATCTCAAGACAAGGAGAAAGATAAAGAAAACTACTCAGATTTCATGGAGAAGATACGAAAAAACTTGGAAATTATATATAAAAACAAAGTCATACAAATTTTCTATAAGTAAATACAACTTATCTCTAATTTCTCCCCAAGCAAACTCCTCGAAGCNAATCACCATTTCACAAAATCTCAAGACAAGGAGAAAGACAAAGAAAACTACTCAGATTTCATGGAGAAGATATGACAAAACTTGGAATTTATATATAAAAACAAAGTCATACAAATTTCAATAAGTAAATACAACTTATCTCTAATTTCTCCCCAAGCAAACTCCTCAAACTTCCTCTGAATCTCTTCCTTTTTTTACAACACACAAAATTCTTCTTTAAGGAAGCAANATCTCCAATTCTACGCCCGATAATATTATTTCCCTATTTATTTGCACCCAACTTTCAAGGGCTTTAACCTCTTTGAATATTTACGCCTGATAATTTTGTGACCGAATTGGGGATTTTAGTCTGTCACTCTAAAATCTCCAATTCTACTCCCGATAATTTTATTTCCCTATTTATTTGCACCCAACTTCCAAGGACTTTGACCTCCCTGAATCTTCACGCCTGATAATTTTGTGACCGAATTGGGGATTTTAGTCTGTCACTCTAAATTATTCTTGGATGTGTCTTCACTTTAGTTGTAAAACTCAACATATTTTAACAAATCAATTGACCAGATTGAAAGTAAGTTAAGATCGAAGTGAAAAGATCATCATAACTTCTTTAACCTCTCAAGGTTCAACCAATTCAAATCACCATTTCACAAAATCTCAAGACTAGGAGAAAGATAAAGAAATCTACTCATAACTCATGGGGAAGATGNAAAACTCAACATATTTTAACAAATCAATTGGCCAGATTGAAAGTAAATTAAGTTTGAAGTGAAAAGATCATCTCAATTTCTTAAACGTTTTTATGGCTTCACCAATTCAAATCACCATTTCACAAATCTTGAGACTTGGAGGATATAGAGAAAACTACTCAGATCTCATGGGGAAAACACAACAAAACTCAAAATTCATATATAAAATTAAAGTCATACAAACTACAACAAGTAAATAAGTTATCTCTAATTTCACCCCAAGAACACTCCTCGAAGTTCCTCTGAATCTCTTCCTTTCTTTACAACACACAGAATTCCTCTTCGAAGCAGCAAGGAGGAAGAAATCTCTCACTTTCCCTCAACTCTTACAATTTCTCAAAGAATTCCTCACAATTGGTACACACTAACCGAACCTTTCTAACATCCAGAACCCTTATATTTCAGCCAAAAATAGTCTTTTAAAGTTGTGGATGAGCTTTCCCAAGAGTTACCTAAGCATCCCTTCAAAATTTGGCCTTATCCAAAGCTTGAGTAAGCATAACCGTCGAGCTCGCCGTTGGCAGCCTCGAGGGCGTTGTCACCGGACTTCTGGAGAATTTTTCTTGTAGCCTCGGGAAAAACTCACCGTCGGCGGGGTCGAGGTCACCGTCGGCGACCTAGTTCAAATCTCAACATTTTGGTCCTTTTTGCTCCAAATTTGCTCCTTTTTGCATCTTTTTGCTCCAATGACCCTAATTCATCATTCCTACAACAAAACATCAAAAATACCTTTCTTTAAAGTGCAATATCATCAAAAATAGTATAAAATAGGTATGAAAATCTCAACATATTTTCCTTGGGTCAAAATCCCTCAAACTTAACTATTACTTGTCCTCAAGTAATTTTAGTACTATATAAAAGTTGTGATCTACTGCAGTAATATTTTAATTAAGAAATACTATAAGTTTGATTTAAATAAATATTATAGTGAGATTTTAAGAAAAAAATCAAGTAATTGAATTAACTCTATAGCCACAAGATTTTCTAGTCATCAAGTCTAAGAGTTCTAGTCTTCTGTTCATTTTAAGAATGATTATAATAAGTCACTTAGAATATTTAAGAGATAGGAACTTTATGAGAACTCTACTAGTGAAAGATCTATTCCATAAATTTAAGTTCAGGAATGTATTTAAGTTTTCCCTTTAAGTAGGTCCAGTGAAGCCAATTTTTGATTAGACATATCCTCAAACTTCTCCTCTTTTTCATAATTTTTTTCTTTCTTTTTTCTTTTTCATTTGGATTGCTTTCAATCCTAAATATTTTTCTTTTCTNTTGAAGTGTGTAATTTTTAATAAAGTTTATTATGTTGAGGTTAATTTTGTTTTAAAAAATTTAGACTCAGTCACTGACGTTTGGCCACATAGATAACCCTAAAACAATCAAAATTTTAAAATTTTAAATCAAGTAAAGGCAAGCAATGTCAGGATGTGTAATATGTCTTCAGGTATTGTCCATTGATTTGTAGCATGGATCTTTCACCCCGAAAGTCCACTAACTAGTAAGCTCCTCTTGCGTAGACCTTTTCAACGACAAATGGTCCCTCCCAAGTCAGCTCAAATTTTCCATCTACCTTGCGGCGTGCAAGAATAGGTCTTTTGAGTGCGAGGACAAGGTCACCAATTTTGAATGTCCTTGGGCAGACCAATTTGTCATGAGCTTGTACCAACTTTGCTTGGTAAAATTCCAAATGTTGTTGCACTTCAAGTCATTTTCCTTCAAGACTCTCTAGTTCTTCAAGTTTGAGCTTCATACTTTCTTCTATTGTGAGTTGGTTGGCGACTACAACTTTGAGAGATGGCGTCTGAATTTAGAATGATAGCATGGCCTCGGACTTGTACACAAGCATGTAGGATGTACACTGAGTGGGAGCCCTAAACATCGTCCAGTAGGCCCACAAAGCTTCTAACAGTTTGTTGTGCCAGTCCCTTTTATTTTCTTTCAATGTTTTTTTCTAAAATCTTTACCAGTGTTTTGTTGAAGGCTTCAACCAAGCCATTTCCTTTGGGATAGTAAAATGTAGAGTATCTCCAATCTATCCGGTGTCGTTTGACAAAATTGTTGATTTTTGTATTTATAAAAGCTGTTGACCGGCGAATTTATATGTGCTTTAAATATAAGATAAATATGGACGTAATGATTATTCAATAATTGTAAAGACACGGTTATCAATGCAAGTATACGTATCGCTTAAGTAATATAAGGCTCTAATGGAGTCCTAGATATTGATCCTACAGGGAGTGGTTTAGAACAGCGAACTAAGATTTTAGAAAAGTAATACTTTAATCATAACAACGAAGTTCAATTTGCTTATCTGTCACTAATAGG
>JXCR01143790.1:294124-330662 GCA_002079205.1 Phalaenopsis hybrid cultivar | reverse complement strand
AAAACTCAACATATTTTAACAAATTAATTGGCCAGATTGAAAGTAAATTAAGATCAAAGTGAAAAGATCATCACAATTTCTTAAACATTTTTATGGCTTCACCAATTCAAATCACCATTTCAGAAATCTCAAGACAAGAAAAATATAGAAAAACTACTCAGATCTCATGGGGAAAACACAACAAAACTCAAAATTCATATATAAAATCAAATTCATACAAAGTACAACAAGTAAAAAAATTATCTCTAATTTCTCCCCAAGAACAGTCCTCCAAGTTCCTCTGAATCTCTTCCTTTCTTTACAACACACAGAATTCTACTTCAAAGCAGCAAGGAGGAAGAAATCTCTCATTTTCCCTCCACTCGTACAATCTCTTAAAGAATTCCTCACAATTGTTACAAACTATTTAAACTTTTCTAACATCCATGACCCTTAATTTTTGGCCAAAAATAGTCTTTTATAGTTGTGGATGAGCTTTCCCAAGAATTACCTAA
Source organism: Phalaenopsis hybrid cultivar (assembly GCA_002079205.1). Classification (NCBI taxonomy): domain Eukaryota; kingdom Viridiplantae; phylum Streptophyta; class Magnoliopsida; order Asparagales; family Orchidaceae; genus Phalaenopsis; species Phalaenopsis hybrid cultivar. The sequence goes on along the minus strand of JXCR01143790.1, from coordinate 330,168 downwards.
GCATCCCTTCAAAATTTGGCCTTATCCAAAGCTTGAGTAGGCATCTCTGCCGAGCTCCCCGTCGACAGCCTCAAGGGCGCCCTCGGCGGACTTCTGGAGAATTTTGTCCTGTAACCTCGGGAAAAACTCGTCGTCGGCGGGGTCAAGGGTGTCGTCGGTGGCCTAGTTCAAATCTTCACATTTTGGTCCTTTTCGTTCAAAATTTGCTCCTTTTTACATCTTTTTGCTTCATTGACTCTAATTCATCATTCCTGCAACAAAACATCAAAAATACTTTTCTTTAAAGTGAAATATCATAAAAAAAATATAAAATAGGTATGAAAATCTTAACATATTTTTCATTGGGTCAGTTGTCTCATTGTCAAAAATTATTCTTTGCCATTTGCCCCAGCACTCGAATGGCCACGAGGCAACGGTTGGGTGTAGCACATTCAGAGGTTGGTGCAAGACCACCCCATGCACCTGGCACTGGTGACATCTTTTGGCTATATCCATACAATCGGACATCATCGTTGGCCAATAATATCCAAGTCTTTTGATTTTCATTTTCATTTTCGGGCCTAACTGGCAAGTGCCACACAACCCTTTTTGTAATGTGATGTGCCTCAGTCTTGTCTTCCAACATCTTTCTAGTTTGCAAATATTTAATCAACAGCTTGCACCAATCTTTGTTGATATCGGCAACTGTATTTATCGTTTCTTCTTTTTTGAGCTTATGTAGGGTTTTGAGGTTGATTTGAGACAAAACCTGCCTTCCTTGTACTGTGATTTCTATGGAATCCTCCGGGGGACACGCCAATTCCTTAGCAATTTTTGCTAGAGCGTCGGCATGGGCATTATCTCCCATAGGAATCCGGTAGAAAGTCACATAAGGAATCTGTTCCAATAGTTTCATTGCATACCAGTGATATTTTTTTAACCTTGATTTCAGGATTATGTATTGTCCGATGACTCGCTGGATGACGAGTTGAGAGTCACCTTAGATGGCAATGTTTGTTACATACATTGAGATTGCCAACTCCAATCCAGTGATTAAAGCTTCATATTGTGCTTCATTGTTGGTGCACGGCTCTGTCAGGTGGTATGAGAATCTCAACATACCCTTATTTGGCGTGATAAAGATTAAACCGATCTCTGCTTTGCCTGATAGAACTGCCCCTGATATTTTGTCTTTCCTGGATGATGAAGCACCATCAAAGTACATTTCCCAGAGTTGCATGCCAGAGAATTCCATTTATAGTGTTTGCTCGTCTGGTAACTCTTCGTTGAGAGGGGACCCAGCTGGCAGTGGGTGTGCAGCGAGAAAGTCTGCTAGAATCTATCCCTTGATAGCACGGAGGGGAACAAAAGTTATATCAAACTGTAATAAGATCATTGACCATCTTGTTAGACGTCTGGAGAGTTTTGGTCGGGTCATCAAATATTACAATGGGTTAACTTTTGAATTTAGGGTAATCTTATGAGAGAGCATGTAATGTCTAAGCTTTTGGGTTGCAAAAATTAACGCTAANAACTAAGATTTTAGAAAAGCAATACTTTAATCACAATAACAAAGTTCAATTTGCTTATCTGTCACTAATAGGCCATTGAAAGAAATATGTAATTTAAATAATTATTAAATAACTAATGATACTAATGAGGGTTTAACTGTGATATTCAATATATAAAAAAGCATCGTTCTCCTTGTCAAGAAATTACAGTGAATGGATAAAGTGAATTAGTTCAAATTTTATTGTGCCAAAAAGGAGCATACCTATTCTTTACCATTTAGTTCAGGCATAAGGAACATTGACTAATCCTACACTTCTTTACTGAATTTGCGGCTAGACTGGGAGGATACCGGCTCTCACTTCAAAGCTCCCACGTTCCCCTCACCTGAGGCCTAACATATACACTTCAGCACCCAAACGATAAGACAGATTTGGGGATTTTAGTCTGTCACTCAAAAATTCTCAATTCTACACCCGATAATATTGTTTCCCTATTTATTTGCACCCAACTTCCAAGGGGTCCAAATCTATGCCCGATAATATTATTTCCCTATTTATTTGCACCCAACTTCCAAGGGCTTAACCTCCCTAAATCTTGGATGTAATCTTCACTTTAGTTGTAAAACTCAACATATTTTAACAAATTACTCCCTGAATCTTGGATGTAATCTTCACTTTAGTTGTAAAACTCAACATATTTTAACAAATTTATCCCTGAATCTTGGATGTAATATTCACTTTAGTTGTAAAACTCAACATATTTTAACAAATCAAATATCTCCAATTCTACTCCCGATAATTTTATTTCCTTATTTATTTGCACCCAACTTCCAAGGGCTTTGACCTCCATGATTCTTGAGATGTAATCTTCACTTTAGTTGTAAAACTCAACATATTTTAACAGATCAATTGACCAGATTGTGTAATCTTCACTTTAGTTGTAAAACTCAACATATTTTAACAAATTAATTGGCCAGATTGGTAATCTTCACTTTAGTTGTAAAACTCAACATATTTTAACAAATCAATTGGCCAGATTGAAAATAAATTAAGATCGAAATCAATTGGCCAGATTGAAAGAATATCATATTTGCACCCAACTTTCAAGGGCTTTGACCTCCCAAATCTTGAGATGTAATCTTCACTTTAGTTGTAAAACTCAACATATTTTAACAGATCAATTGACCAGATTGGTAAACTTCACTTTAGTTGTAAAACTCAACATATTTTAACAAATCAATTGGCTAGATTGAATTTCCCTATTTATTTGCACCCAACTTCCAAGGGCTTTGACCTCCCAGAATCTTGGATGTATCTTCCAAGGGCTTTGACCGCCTTGAATCTTGGATGTAATCTTCACTTTAGTTGTAAAACTCAACATAACTTAACAAATTAATTGCCCAGATTGAAAGTAAATTAAGATCGAAGTGAAAAGATCATCACAATTTCTTTTAATTGGCCAGATTGAAAGTAAATTAAGATCGAAGTGAAAAGATCATCACAATTTCTTAAAAGTTTTTATGGCTTCACATTCAAATCACCATTTCACAAATCTCGAGACAAGGAGAAAGACAGAGAAAACTACTCAGAATTCATGGGGAAATCACCATTTCACAAATCTCAAGACAAGGAGAAAGACAGAGAAAACTACTCAGATCTCATAGGGAAAACACAACAAAACTCAAAATTCATATATAAAATCAAATTCATATAAAGTACAACAAGTAAATAACTTATCTCTAATTTCTCCCCAAGAACAGTCCTCGAAGTTCCTCTAAATCTCTTCCTTTCTTTACAATACACAAAATTCCACTTCGAAGCAGCAAGGAGGAAGAAATCTGTCATTTTCCCTCCACTCGTACAATCTCTTAAAGAATTCCTCACAATTGTTACACACTATTTAAACCTTTCTAACATCCATGACCCTTAATTTTTGGCCAAAAATAGTATTTTATAGTTGTGGATGAGCTTTCCCAAGAATTACCTAAGCATCCCTTCAAAATTTGGCCTTATCCAAAGCTTGAGTAGGCATATCTGCCGAGCTCCCCGTCGGCGGCCTCAAGGGCGCCCTCGGCGGACTTCTGGAGAATTTTTTCCTGTAGCCTTGAGAAAAACTCATTGTCGGCGGGGTCAAGGGTGTCGTCTGTGGCCTAGTTCAAATCTCCACATTTTGGTCCTTTTTACATCTTTTTGTTTCATTGACTCTAATTCATCATTCCTGCAACAAAACATCAAAAATACTTTTCTTTAAAGTGAAATATCATAAAAAAATATAAAATAGGTATGAAAATCTTAACTTATTTTTCATTGGGTCAGTTGTCTCATTGTCAATAATTATTCTTTTCCATTTACCCTGGCACTCGAATGGCCACGAGGCAACGGTTGGGTGTAGCACATTCAGAGGTTGGTGCAAGACCACCCCATGCACCTGGCACTGGTGACATCTTTTGGCTATATCCATACAATCGGACATCATCGTTGGCTAGTAATATCCAAGTCTTTTGATTTTCATTTTCATTTTCGGGCCTGACTGGCAAGTGCCACACAATCCGGCATGACATTCTTTGATAATATTTTATGCCTCTTCTTTACTTAGGCATCGTAGCCACATCTTGTTGAATGATCTTCTGTAAAAGATATTACCAACCAAGGCATATGACATAGCCCTTTTTGTAATGTGATGTGCCTCAGACTTGTCTTCCGACAACATTCTAGTTTGCAAATATTCAATCAACAGCTTGCACCAATCTTTGTTGATATCGGCAACTGTATTTATCGTTTCTTCTTTTCCTAGCTTATGTAGGGTTTTGAGGTTGATTTGAGACAAAACCTGCCTTCCTTGTACTATGATTTCTATGGAATCCTCCGGGGGACACGCCAATTCCTTAGCAAGTTTTGCTAGAGTGTCGGCATGGGCGTTATCTCCCATAAGAATCCGGTAGAAAGTCACATAAGGAATCTGTTCCAATAGTTTCATTGCATACCAGTGATATTTTTTTAACCTTGGTTTCAGGATTATGTATTGTCCGGTGACTCGCTGGATGACGAGTTGAGAGACACCTTAGATGGCAATGTTTGTTACATACATTGAGATTGCCAACTCCAATCCAGTGATTAAAGCTTCATATTGTGCTTCATTGTTGGTGCACAGCTCTGTCAGTGGTATGAGAATCTCAACATACCCTTATCTGGCGTGATAAAGATCAAACCGATCTCTGCTTTGCCTGATAAAACTGTCCCTGATATTTTGTCTTTCCTGGATGATGAAGCACCATCGAAGTACATTTCCCAAAGTTGCACGCCAGAGAATTCCATTTATAGTGTTTGCTCGTCTGGTAACTCGTCGTTGAGAGGGGACCCAGATGACAGTGGGTGTGCAGCAAGAAAGTCTGCTAGAATCTATCCCTTGATAGCACGGAGGGGAACAAAAGTTATATCAAACTGCAATAAGATCATTGACCATCTTGTTAGACGTCTGGAGAGTGTTGGTCGGGTCATCAAATATTACAATGGGTTAACTTTTGAATTTAGGGTAATCTTATGAGAGAGCATGTAATGTCTAAGCTTTTGGGCTGCAAAAATTAACGCTAAACAATGCTTCTCAATAGGTGGATACCTTACTTCCATCGGTATTAGACGACGACTCAAGTAGTAGAGTGTGTTTTCTTTACCCTCATCATTGACTTGTGCTAAGATGGGTCCAAGAGAGTAGTCTAAAGTCGCAGTATAAAGTATCAATGATTTCCCTGTGATAGGGGCTACTAAAACAGAAGGTGCCATTAAATACTGTTTAATGTCCTCAAAGGCCCGCTGGCATTTCTCTTCCTAAACAAATTTGGCATCCTTTTTAATTAATGTTGTGAAGGGCTGACACCAACCTGAGAGATTAGAAATAAAGCGTCTCAGATATGCCAACTTCCCCTAGAAGGAACGTAGTTGTTTCAAGGTTTTAAGAGGAGGCATTTCCAATATAGCTTTAATCTTATCTAGGCCAATCTTGATTCCCTGATGACGGACAATGAATTATAGAAATTTTTCGAAGGTAATGCCGAAAGCTCATTTTAAGGGATTCATTTTAAGGTCGTATTGTCGTAACCGTTCAAACATGATCCTCAAATCATACAAATGGTCTACCTTTTGTTTACTTTTGATGACCAAATCATCCGCGTAGCATTTCACTTGGTTGTGAATGAGGTCAACAAAATTCTTTATCATTGTACGCTGGTATGTTGCTCCAGCGTTCGTTAGGCCAAACGACATCATTGTGTAGCAAAAAATTCCAATCGGCTTTCTGAAAGCTATGAGTGCTCCATCTTTTGGAGCCATCTTGATTTAGTTGTATCCTTATGATTCATCCATGAAAAAGAAAATTTCGTGTTTTGAAGTGACATCCACCATTATTTCTGTTATTGGCAGTGGAAACGCGTCTTTTGGACATGCCTTATTCAAATCTCTTTAGTCGACACATATACGGATCTGTCCATTTTTCTTCTTGACTGGAACAATGTTATCCAAACACGTTGGGTATTGTTCTTCTTTTACGAAGTTATCGTCTATTAATTTCTTTACCTCAGTGATGAATTATTGCTCTATTTCGAGGTGCATTCTTCTTGGAGCTTATTTTACTGAGGTTATATTTTTATCTACCTCGAGTTTATGAACTGTAGATTCTCCTGATAGTCATGACATTTCATCATAACTCCATANGTGGATACCTTACTTCCGTCGGTATTAGACGACGACTCAAGTAGTAGAGTGTGTTTTCTTTACCCTCATCATAGACTTGTGCTAAGAGGGATACAAGAGAGTAGTCTAAAGTCGCAGTATAAAGTATCAATGATTTCCCTGTGATAGGGGCTGCTAAAACAGAAGGTGTCATTATATATTGTTTAATGTCCTCAAAGGCCCACTGGCATTTCTCTTTCCAAACGAATTTGGCATCCTTTTTAATTAATGTCGTGAAGGGCTGACACCAACCTGAGAGATTAGAAATAAAGCATCTCAGATATGCCAACTTCCCCTAGAAGGAACGTAGTTGTTTCAAGGTTTTAAGTGGAGGCATTTCCAATATATCTTTAATCTTATCTGGGCCAATCTTGATTCCCTGATGACGCACAATGAATCCTAGAAATTTCTCGAAGGTAATGCCGAAAGCTCATATTAAGGGATTCATTTTAAGGTCGTATTGTCGTAACCATTCAAACATGATCCTCAAATCATAAAAATGGTCTACCTTTTGTTTACTTTTGATGACCAAATCATCCGCGTAGCATTTCACTTGGTTGTGAATGAGGTCAACAAAAATCTTTATCATTGTACGTTGGTATGTTGATCCAGCGTTCGTTAGGCCAAACGACATCATTGTGTAGCAAAAAATTCCAATCGGCATTCTGAAAGCTATGAGTGCCCCATCTTTGGGAGCCATCTTGATTTAGTTGTATCCTTATGATTCATCCATGAAAAAGAAAATTTCGTGTGTTGAAGTGACATCCACCATTATTTCTATTATTGGCAGTGGAAACTCATCTTTTGGACATGCCATATTCAAATCTCTGAAGTCGACACAAACACGGATTTGTCCATCTTTCTTCTTGACTGGAACAATGTTATCCAAACACGTTGGGTATTGTTCTTCTTTTACGAAGTTATAGTCTATTAATTTCTTTACCTCGACGATGAATTATTGCTCTATTTCGAGGTGCATTCTTCTTGAAGCTTGTTTTACTGAGGTTATATTTTTATCTACCCCGAGTTTATGAACTGTATATTCTCCTGATAGTCTTGACATTTCATCATAACTCCATGCGAAGCAGTCTTTGAATTCAATTAACAATTTAATCAACTGTAGAGATTCTTCGTCGTTGAGTAGAGAATNTACGAAGCAATCTTTGAATTCAGTTAACAATTTGATCAACTATAGAGATTCTTCATCGTTGAGTAGAGAACTGATAAATGTTGGTCGGGGTTGATCTTCAGTCCCCAGGTTGATTTCCTTTAGTTCATCAACAATTGATTTAATTTCCCCCTTAAATTCTAGCGGAGTGTTTTCTATTAGCTGATCAGTGGAGTCATCCNAATGTTGGTCGGGGTTGATCTTCAGTCCCCAGGTTGATTTCCTTTAGTTCATCAACAATTGATTTAATTTCCTCCTCAAATTCTGGCGGAGTGTTTTCTATTAGCTGATCAGTGGAGTCATCTTCTATATCAAGGCAATCCTCTTTTGATTCACTAGCAACAACCATACAAAATTATGAATCATCGACTAGTCCGACTATACCAAATCTAAGACCCTCTTTCGAGTTGGGAGTTCGACTTTTAACACTCCATAACTTTTAAAAAAGTTGTAATTTATTTTTTGGCTTTTTTTTTTTTTGCAAATGTCCCTGTTGAATTAACTTTTGTACATAAAGTGAAAAGTAACCAAGAAGTAATTCCATTAATTCATTAAGATCATCATCGAAATTTACTTGATTTTCAAGATTGGTAGAGGTAGAAGCATGGTAGAATTTGATCAACTTTGAACCAACACTATGGATTTTTTTGACCTCTAAACTCTTGACCTTTTGAGGGAGAATCAGATTAAGGGTCATAACATTCACATAGTAGTTTATCTGATCATACATCGTCTCATATTCACTTTTCTCGTCATCTTCTAAGGATATCTTACATTGAGGTTTCTTCTATTTTGTCATCATTATTTCGTCTTTGGAACTGTCTTCAGCACCAATGTTGATGGTTGACCTAGTCTGTTCAATGATTAAGTTGGTTCTTTCTCGTCCACATCCCCGGCCTTGACCTCGGGTGCATGAGCTAAAAGAACCTCCACCAACTTATTGCAAAAGAGTGGTGGAAGATTGCTGAAGCGGAGTTAAATGGCCCTGCCATTGTACTTCTTCAGAATCTTTACTTTTTTTTATCGCAGCTTCACGAGATAAGATAGTTTTCTTCGAAGGCGCGTAGCAGGCAACATCTTTAGGAATGCCAACTTCACGAAATGAAAATGATTGTAGATCTCCTTTGATGTAATGCTCCTGTCCTTCTTTCTAGTACTTAGTGCACTAGTGTAGAGATGACAAAACCATGTTGTGTTCATGAATCCATGGTCAACCCAGTAGAGCGTTGAAAGAGGTCTCGACATCAATGATATGAACCTTGGCAGTTGTTGCTAGTTCTCCAACCTTCATAAATAAGGTAATCGATCCAAGGGCTCTTTCTCCCTTTTGGTTGAATCCTCTTAATATCATTTTATCGACTGTAAGCTCTTGAGCTTCGATGTCAAAATAGGTCAATGTCCGTAGACTCATCAAGTTGAGCAATGCTCCATGATCTACTAAAACATTGGATAACACAAAAATGTCGATGTTAACAGGGATGTAGAGTGGATGATTATGGTTGGAGGTATCGAGCAGCGAATCTTCATCTATGAAGGTGACCCAAAGATTTGCTTAGCCTGAGTTAAGATGATCTACATCAAGTTGAGCGATGCTTCATGATCTACTAAAACATTCTTCTCGATTCAACCCTTAAAGATGAAACATTCTTCTATAGTGTGCCTGAGCAAACGGTGGTACGGGAAATAATTTGGTTCAAATTTCTAGTCAACTTCTTCGGGTTTCTTTGGATCTGGTAGTCTAAACTCAGGCTTCTTCATCTGACTTCTGAAAATTTTAGACATGACTTCATCTTTGAAGGAATACACCATTTTTTGTTGTTCTGCCAAAGTTATTCTCTTATTCCATGTTCGAGGTGATCCNCAAATCTAAGACCCTCTTTCGAGTTGGGAGTTCGACTTTTAACACTCCATAACTTTTAAAAAAGTTGTAATTAATTTTTTGGCATTTTTTTTTGTAAATGTCCCTGTTGAATTAACTTTTGTACATAAAGTGAAAAGTAACCAAGAAGTAATTCCTTTAATTCATTAAGATCATCATCGAAATTTACATGATTTTCAAGATTGGTAGAGGTAGAAGCATGGTAGAATTTGATCAACTTTGAACCAACACTATGGATTTTTTTGACCTCTAAACTCTTGACCTTTTGAGGGAGAATCAGATTAAGGGTCATAACATTCACATAGTAGTTTATCTGATCATACATCGTCTCATATTCACTTTTCTCGTCATCTTCTAAGGATATCTTGCATTGAGGTTTCTTATGTTTTGTCATCATTATTTCGTCTTCGGAATTGTCTTCAGCACCAATGTTGATGGTTGACCTAGTCCGTTCAATGATTAAGTGGTTCTTTCTCGTCCACATCCCTGGCCTTGACCTCGGGTGCGTGAGCTAAAAGAACCTCCACCAACTTTTTGCAAAAGAGTGGTGGAAGATTGCTGAAGCGGAGTTGAATGGCCCTTCAATTGTTCCTCTTCAGAATCTTTACTTTTTTTTGTCGCAGCTTCACGAGAGAAGATAGTTTTCTTCGAAGACGCGTAGCAGGCAACATCTTCTTGAATGCCAACTTCATGAAATGAAAATGGTTGTAGATCTCCTTTGATGTAATGCTCTCGTTCTTCTATCTAGTACTTAATGCACTTGTGTAGAGATGACATAACCATGTTGTGTTCATGAATCCACGGTCGACCCAGTAGAGCGTTGAAAGAGGTCTCGACATCAATGATATGAACCTTAGTAGTTGTTGCTAGTTCTCCAACCTTCATAAATAATGTAATCGATCCAAGGGCTCTTTCTCCCTTTTGGTTGAATCCTCTTAACATCATTTTATCGACTGTAAGGTCTTGAGCTTCGATGTCAAAATAGGTCAATGTCCGTAGACTCATCAAGTTGAGCGATGCTCCATGATCTACTAAAACATTGGATAACACAAAAATGTCGATGTTAACGGGGATCTAGAGTGGATGATTACGGTCGAAGGTATCGAGCAGCAAATCTTCATCTATGAAGGTGACCCAGACTGTTCTTTCAACGAACAAACTTCATCCGAGGATGTACTGGCCAACTAAGCTAAGCAAATCTTTGGGTCAAGTAAGGCTGTAACCAGAGACTCTCTCATCTCCTTTGACAGGATTAGAGCGTCTTAGATGCTTAATCGGGCCGACAACTTCCTAAGATGAGCTAGCACGTTGTAATCCACTTTGTATGATCCTCCAATTTTCACTTGGTTGTGTGGTTCTTCCACTAGTGGAAGTGGAGGTAGTTCTTCTCGAGTTACTATTTGTTTTCCTTTATCTACTAGAGCTATTTTCAGGGGTAACACTCTCCCACTCCTTAAGTTCACTTCTATAATTTTCTCTTCTTGAGATATCACTATTGAATCTTCCAATGTTTCTTCTTTATCGGAAAGATCTAAGTTGATAGCAAGTTGTGCACCGTGGTGCTCGAGAATTGGTTCCTTACTCTAGGTGCTGTCGTAGCTGGTATTGTTGATGTCTTCTTCAGTCTTGTTAGCGAGTTCATCGGACTCAAGTACGATTTGAGGATCATTGTGGGAATCGAGATTGAGGCTAGATTGGCCATTACTGATTACGTCATCACTAGAAATAGTTAAAACATAGCCAAAATCATGATCATTATATTCATAAGACCTCGGAGCGACAAAAAGATAATCAAACAAAGTCAAGGGTTCTAGGATTTTCTTCCCTAGATCCGAGGCAACCAATCTAGTAAAGTCAGCCCTATCCTACCCCCTGTGCTATCAATCTTTGTGGTAGTGTTGTTCTTCATCTTTTTCTTTCACGATGACAGATCTTGTGGCGAAATCTTCATCTCATGCTTGACAGGCTGAAGACTCTGAACAGAAGCTTGCTTTGATGCATTCTAGATTTGGTTTGATAATTTCTTGGATGATTTGCTCCAAACTTCATTCCATTCATCTTTTCCAGTGTATGTGGAAGACTGCTTTGATGAATTTTGGATTTGATTTAGGACCCTCTTGAGTTTGTCCCAAGTCAACCTCCATCCATCTTCTTCAGTATACAGATCAATTGGAGAGATTGGTTCGACAGAAATCATATTTATGGAGCCTTTTTCAGGTTCTTTTAAATATTCTTTCGGGATCCTTATATTCCTTTCTTTAAGATTCTTCTCAATTCAATCCTTAAAGATGAAACATTCTTCTATAGTGTGCTTGAGCAAACAGGGGTACGGGAAATAATTTGGTTCATCTTTCTAGTCAACTTCTTCGAGTTTCTTTGAATCTGGTAGTTTGAACTCAGGCTTCTTCATCTGACTTTTGAAAATTTTAGACATGACTTCATCTTTGAAGGAATACACCATTTTTTTGTAGTTCTGCCAAAGTTATTCTCTTATTCCATGTTCAAGGTGATCGTTCTTGAGGCGGTCGCTGGTTGGACTTTACTGAGTAACTTCTCGAAGGATTTGATGGTGAGTCCCTTAAGCATGAAAACTACTGGGCCATGGATGCTTTTGAGTAAGATCTCAATTGCATGATGTTCTTGTAGCTGAGGTTCACACTTCATGCTAAGGTTTCTCCACCTCAAAATATAGTCCACCAAAGTCTCATTGGGTTTTTATTTTTCCATCATGAACTCTTCTATAAAGACATGGTACTGCGCTCCGACGAATCTTTTCACAAATAGTTGTTCCAATTCAAAAAATGTCTTCACTAATTTGTTGGGTAAATTGGCATACAAATCGAAGGCGATTCCTGACAAGCTCCTGACAAATTGTTGGAAGAGTTAAGTTTGGCTATTTCTTGTGTTGCCACAACTGGCTCAGAAGTGTGTTATATGTTGTCTGAGATTTCCAGTCTCATCAAATATTTTAAAGTTTGAGTCCACAAACCTTGGGGAAGGGTACAACATCGAACTCCTCTGGATAGGGTCTACTCTTTAGAATCAATGCACCGCCCTTAGATTGGGTTAAAGCTTCCCAAACTTGCTCAACCATTTGCTTAAATTTTTTCTCTGGTATGGCGCTCGGTGGAGAATCCTTCTTTTGTTGCTCATCTATATTTGCTGAGGCAACTTCCCTTCTTTCGTCCATGATATCTATGATTTCTAGTTGGTTGATCTCTGAAGAGTCTAACTATGGGGGTTGAGATTATCCTTGAATTGTGGTCATAGCAGTCATGGCTGCAACCATCTCTTCTATTCTTTTCTCCAATTGGCTGGCTTGCTCATCCCTTAGGAGGATAGCCCTACGCAGCTAACATACGACGTTCTCTTTGATGAGAGGTTGAGCCTCGCACACAGATGTAGCGGCTCTAATTTTGATAACATGGACTTCCATGAAATCCTCTTTGAGGTAATCATTGTAGTCAAAGTCTTAATCATCATTGTTGATGGAGACTCCGTGTTCCCGAGCCAACTGGGAAATCTCAACTCTGAGCTTTTCAACTTTTTCTTTGATCATTGATTCTTTGATTGTTCTAATATCTGGAGGACCCTGCTGGACCTTCTCCTCTTGCTCTTCCATTTCACTGGCAATTGTTTCGACGATGTCAGATACTTCGGACCCTGGCTTCATTCCATGATCTTGTCCTGCAGGCTTACTAGACTGTATCGGTACAACGACCTTGGGAATCCACACCTTTTTCTTTGACGATGATGTCTCAGGACAGAGTGTCCTACCGGAAACATCGGGATGTCGAGGAGAAGTATGCTCCCCATGGTGCAGACCGACTATAGTATTAGGTAATTTCTTCATCTTTTCCTTTAGAATTTTAGGAATGTCTTTGTGGTTTGTGCTCTTTTGGATTCTCAGACCCAGTCTTATCTTAACCAGTTGACAACCTGTGGTCATCGTAGTGGTTGAATTTTTTGTGACAATAGCAGTGTCGACTCTGCTTCCCAAGCGGAACCAGATGGGAATACAATCAGGTGGACTTTCAGTTGATTTCTGAGATTGTATGGCAGATGAGGCGTCTTTTAAAATTTCTTTCTTCATACGAGGATAAATTTCATGTCCCACTCGTTTAAGCAATTCATTAACTGAGAACCATCTTTGGCAGCTAGTCTCTGAAAAATTGAACTGACTCGGTTGATAGGAGTGGGCTTCTTTCTCTCCTCACCATGTCCATGAAGTGATGATAAAGTAGCAGCGATCTTCTGGATGCTCTCGTACCCATTGGTACCCATTAAAGGATGGAATCTACTTCCTCACAGGAATGGATATGTCTCTGGTAACCTTGACTTGTTCTGGTGAGGATCTTCATCAGGAGGTATTTCCTCATGAGTCTAGGCTTTAGTGGCCCTCCGAACTCTCCTGTTGCGGCTGCTCTTTTGAGTCAAGTTAACAGTATAGTCTTCGAACTAGACCCGATTTCGAACACTGATGGCGGGACAATCAATCCTTCAGTTGGATCTCTAATGATCATAACTTCTTTTCCCTTAGCAGCAGCGGAAATAGCAGGCTCGGTAGGTGCCATAGTGGCAACAGTAGTCTTGGCCTTCTTATAAGAAAGGAAGTCCTGAAGACAGTTCAGGTTGAACTAAGCAAACGACTCTTGAATTTCTGGAGCGGTGACTTTCATCACGACGAACGGGGCCTTCCCGAGGATAACCTCAAGGTCTTGAAATCCGGCTCTGAACTTAATGGTAGGAGCAATATTGCAGGCTTCATGGCTTGTCGGCAAGTTGCACGAAAAGGTCAGCGGGTAGGCCATTGCAGCAGCTTTAAAACAAAAAGTTCTGGGGTTAATTATATGGCCAAAAAATTTTAATCTTCAGTGCAAGCACTGTAAATTAACAGAGGTCGATCTGTAGACCGATTAAATTTTAGTTTGTGGGGATTTTAAAATTTTTAGTAAAAAGGTAATTTGAAAGTAGAAAATTTTAATTAATATAAAAAAAATTTAAAGCAGGTGCAGCACAACACAATTTGATTTAATTTGCAAAATAGCAAATCAGATTTAGAAGGGAGATGCGAAGTATTTAGGACCCAGTGCGGGACACATTTAGCAATACACACTGCCTAGGTGGAACTAGTCCACCAACACACCTATTGGGGTCCAACCCCACATGAAGATTTAAAGAGTCCTTAAAGGCCTCTTGAACCGCTCTATTCAAAGGTGTTTGAACAGATAGTCCTGAAGTCCAAAGAGTTGCTCGTACTTTCCTAAGATAGAAATGGGTAAAGTATGTCAACAAAAAAGAGTAATTTGGTCCAAAAGAGACATGGACACATTACTGATGTGTGAAGATAATATTTCCTTATTCAAATGGAGAGTATCTATTACTCCCTAGCGGAGTCGCCAGAAGCTTTCGACACTATTTTGGTTGAGGAGTTGCCCGTAAGAAGCTGTCGGTCACCGGAATCAAAATCATGTCGCCTTCTTTGGAAAGAGGTTTTAATATAGTTTAGAAAATTATGAAATCAAACAGACCTCATATTTTCCATAGTTTGAATGAAAGAGCACTATAACTCAAACCCTATATCTATCCCGAAGGATAAACACAAGACTTTAGGATGAGGCTCGATTAAATAAACTAAGAAATGTATGACATCCATTTTGTCAGTGAAACTGTTTTATTTGCTGATAATTTCCCCTATTTAATATGAAGATTTAAATAGGGTTTATATGAAGCTAGGTTTGAACTATAAGGGCAAGCCCCTTTAGTTAATTACATCCTAAATTAATGAAGTCATCTGAGAAAACTCTCGATAAAAATCAAGAAATATCTTCAAGGATTTCAAAAGGATAGGACTTTTCAACGACATCGGACAAAGAGGTGTGTCATGGGATTAGCTCAAATTTGGAGCATTTTGTTTTGGGAATCCAAAGGAGGAAGATCTTAGGGATGTCATAGATTCACAGGAAAACCTCGATGATTTACCAGTCCATCCTAATGTTTGGCTTCAATTTTAAGGAGAGATATTTAGGTATTTTATCCTGCCAATTTTATTAATTTAGGGCTTACATTTGTGTGCAACAATCACACAAATAGCCTGAAAGATGTGAGGATTTAGGTCGTGACGAATGACAACCTCGGAATCCTAAGACGAGTTAAGACTTATCAGAGCTGTATAATGGCCTAAAGATAAGGTGAGGATTTACGTTACGTAAGCAAGCAACCTCAAAATCATATGGCTTTATTGCTTAATTCTAAAGAAGGAAGTTAGTTTAGCCGGGGAAGACAAGTTTTGCTGTTGAAGATGGTCGTGCTGCCCACCTTGCTAGCTCCAAGCTCCTTATTATGACGAGTTTGAGTTTTCTATACTGTCAAGTTATGATGTCAAATCAGGTCGTCCTATGGTTGAAGTTCTTTAAATTTTATTCTATGGTTGAAGTTCTTTAAATTTTATTCGAGATGTTAAAGTTTATTAGAGTGACACCGGTTAGGATCATACGGTTCCCTCGTTCCCGCAGCACTATTTTCTATTGGATTCACTTAGTCCAAATGAATTTACTAAACACAACTTAATGAGTTCCATAATTTCATTTAGACCATAGGAAGCCTCGTTAACAATCGTAGGTTACCTCCTCCAAGGGATTCCCGATCATCCGATAGAGACGTCCTAATTTGGGTGTAGTTGTTGTTTTTGTGATGTTTGTGATTAAATTTTGAGTTATTTTATATTTTGAAAGTTGTGGAGGTGATTTTTGTCTTGATCGATTTTAGTTTTGATTTTGGTATTGTTTTTGGTTTTGTGGCTATCCTAACAGTTTTTGTTTTCGTGCAGGGTGACATCGTTGTTTAGCATGCAAGTTTGTGTTAGCATCAAAATTATAGTACGAAAGTACAAGAAAGACGGCGCTATAAACTGTAAAAGCATACCTAGCGAGTCTTCTCGTTCCACCACTTGAAACTCAAAATGAATGTTAGAACATTTTATGTAAAGCGAAATAAGTAAGGTTTTTGTCACCTACCTAACCCTAGGTCATATCTTGCTGGGTCCCTACTAGTTTGATTAAGGATGATTTTCGTTAAGCAAAACATATTAAGTTTAGTGGACCTCTGAGGTATTCAATAGATCTAGAGGAAGAAGCAGATCCATGTTCCCCTCTCACAACCTGGTAAAAAGTCTCGAGCTCATTTAACTTTATAATGTTGCTTAATAACACATCCTGTAAATAGCTTTAATGCTCAATGAACATTGATATTTCAATTATCTTTAAGAGTAAGGTAATTATCACTTATAATTTAATTTAAGATTTATGTTAGTGAAGACCCTTACAGGGGGCAAGTTAGCATTATTGAAACACTTCGCCAATTTTTTTTAATTTGGGCTTGTAGTGTTTTAAAGATCAATTTTAATTATGTTCACTTTTCTAATACTCGTTTAATCAAATTTTATTTAGCTTAGGTCACTATTAAGCCCTCAAGGTTTTGGTAGATATCTTAATTATTTTGAAAGAAGTTGAATTTTAAGTGATGATGATTATTTAAATGTCATTTGAACATCAAGTATGGGTATTAAATTAGTGAGTTATCAACTTCCAAAGTCATACCCCTAAGTCTAGGATAATTTAATTGACTAGACTTCCAAATTTTAATAATTTAAGGAATTACAAATTTATCCCATGATTATGAAAGAGTAAGGTTAGTTTCTACAAATTAATCCCCTTGTGTTTCAATTATCCAAATAAGTTAGTTAAAATCAGATGTTACCACTTTTCCTCCTTGAATTAAGCTTAAATGTTAATTAACGCCAAATTTCCAAAATTACACTTTTGCCCTTAAGGCTCTATCACTTCATAATTTGTCAAATTTAATCCAAATGACTTTGAAATTTTAATCTTATCTTACTTATGGGTCAATTAAGACATGAGAGGAGAAAATTTGATTTTTCAAACTTTAATTTAATTTGCATATTTATGTTTATGCAAAAATAGAAATTTTCAAAGAAAATTCCATAACTTGATTAAAGAAATGTATAATCCATTGAAATTTTTACTGGAGGTATACTTAGACAAGAAAAGTATTGGGCCCAAATTTCATGATTTATTGAGTTATAATTGAATTTCAATAATTATTTTAAATTCTAGAGTATTTATTAATTATAAATATTTTAAATGGGGAAAATAAAGTTTTATGCTTTTATTAAATCTATATAATGCCAAGAAACCTATAGAAATAGATTACACATTTTTATGATTTCTCTTTCAATTTTGAGAATTATTTTAGTGAAAACCACCCATTTTTAGCCTTTAAAATTTATTTTAGCTTTAAAATTCAATATCTTCACTTAGAAAATTAGGAAAAATATTCCCATTATTCTTGAATGCTTAGGAAACAATTTAGAACATTTTCATGAATTTTATTATTCTTGTTATTTTTATCATTTTTTAATTATTTAAATATTAAAAATAGACTTGAAAATGGAATTTTTATTTTAATTTCAAATTTATTTTTAAAAATTTTCCCTCATCACAGAGAACTGTAAAAAGCAATTTTTATAAATTTTTTTATAATTTAATTGTTAAAACTTATTTTAGTGTTAAAGTGGCATTTAACTTGAAAAAATCAATTTGAGTTATTAAATGAGCTTCAAATGCTTTGAAATTTTTATAGGGAGTTCTATAAACTTTAAAGCATAGTGGAAATTAAAAATTAAGTCATTTAAATATTTGTGTTTCCCAAAATTAATTTTCTTTATGTTTTAGGGTTGGTGGAAATTAAGTGCATTTTTAATGACTTAACCCCATGAAATATTTTCAAAAGGGTTCTCTGGTCATAGCAAACCTTACAAAATTTTCTTTGATTTTCCTAAGCAACAATCTAATTATTACGATTAATTTATGCAAATAATAAACATAAACTTGAAAAATGTGGATATCTATTTAGAGATACGCTCTGACTTCGGAAAAATCAGGGAATGTTCCCTAAGACAGAGGCAAACAACATGTCAAAATTTCAAGCCATGGTGAAATGTCTGCGTGCATGGAGAATCAAAAGAATCAAAACAGTATTTAATTAATTAAAAACGAAGTATGCATCAAAAAATTTTCAAATCATTTCCACATTATTTTCCTCTGTTCACTAAGCAAGAGGGTATTTTTATTTTATTTTTATGATTTTTCTACACCAAGATATGTAGTTTTGAATTTAGGGCTATTTATTTAAATCAGAAAAATACCCTATTTATGTATTTAAATGCGCGACGCCATGTCAACCTACGACGGCTCAGAAAGTCCACATAGCGCACTCCCATTCACGCTGCCATCCACCTTAGCGCTGACTCGGCTCGCGGTTCATGTATCAAGGCACTCTCTGGCTAGATCTCGTCTGTTGATGAAATAAACACATGATCGGACGGCTCTCTATCATCGTCCCCAATGCCTTAGCCCGAGAACCATCCACTTTCAAAGCTTAAGATCTCACTCATTTCTTAACCAAATTAAGTGTGGTTTGTTTCTAGATGCTCGTCTAAGTGTGACAAACAGATCCATATAGAAATCAAGAAATTAAATTAAGCCTAATTAAATGGAGAATCAAAATAGCCTCAGGAGGAGGAGGAGTTCAATACTTTTGCTCTGAGAAGGGAAGCTTCGATCAGAGGTGCTTGGCACGTTTGTGGAGGTTCAAGGAGGTTAGGGATTAATCCTCTTGCTGTGGTGAAAGGCCTAGGTAAGAATTCAACCAAGCTCGATTTCAGGTGTTAGTCTAGAGCTATGCTAGGGGCCGTATATGAGGGATATTTGATGGGGCTTCTCATTCTTTCACTGTGGTGAAGGTGTGGGTGAGTTTAATTTGATTTTGGTGGAGTGTAGTGGTGTGGAGAGCTCTATCCTATCTCCAACAAGGTTTTAAGCTCAAAAATTGAACTCTAGCAGGGGGAGTCAAGGCAATGTGGTGGTTGAGTTGCACTGAGGAGGTCTCAAAGAGGATTTAGGAGCAATTTGGAGGGGTCTCTCTGAGAAATTGTTAGCACTCCCTCGATGGCCGTTGAGGTGAGGTTTTATAAAAAAAGGCTTAAGGGTGGTTGTCATGGTCAGTTGAAGGGTGAAAATGCTTACTTAGGTGGAGGGCAGAGAGGCTCCAACATTTAATTTGGATAAGGTGGCCTCTAGGTTTGAATTTGGTTTGATTCCATGGGGGTGGCTCTCAATTTGGACATTTTCCGGCCACTAGGCTAGGGGAGGTGGCTAGAAAGTCAGGTGATTAACCGCGACTTTATATATGCTTAAAAATATAAGTATTTAATATTACTGCTTAAAGATTTAATTCCTCAGCAACTGTACCAAAACCTTAATAACATTTATAGATTCGGTAAATATGGGCGAAATAAATATTCAATAATTGTAAAGTCACACTTATTAACGCAAGTATACATATCACTTAAGTAATATAGGGCTCTAATGGAGTCCTCAATATCGATCTCATAGAGAGTAAGATTAGAACTACAAACTAAGATTTTTGAAAAGTAATACTTTAATTACAACAACAAAGTTCAATTTGCTTATCTGTCACTAATAGGCAATTGAAATAAACATATAATTTTAATAACTATTAAATAACTAATTATATTAATGAAGGTTCAAATGCGATATTCAATATATAAGAAAGCATCCTTCTCCTTGTCAAGAAATTATAGTTAATGGATAAAGCGAATTAGTTCAAATTATGTTGTGCCAAATAGGAGCATACATATTATTTACCTTTTGGTCCAGGCATAAAGAACATTGACTAATCCTATTCTTGTTTACTAAATCTGTAGCTAGGCTGGGAGGATACCGGCTCTCACTTAGGAGCTCCCATGTTCCCCTCCCCTGAGGGCTAATATCTACACTTCAGCACCCAAACGATAGGACCGAATTGGGGATTTTAGTCTGTCACTCTAAAATCTCCAATTCTACGCCCGATAATTTTATTTCCCTATTTATTTTCACCCAACTTCCAAGGGCTTTGACCTCCTTCAAAATCTCCAATTCTATGCCCGATAATTTCATTTCCCTATTTATTTGCACCCAATTTCTAAGGGCTTTGACCTCCCTGAATCTTGGATGTAACATTTCCCTATTTATTTGCACCCAACTTCCAAGGGCTTTAACCTCCCTGAATCTTGGATGTAATCCTTCCCTATTTATTTGCACCCAACTTCCAAGGGCTTTGACCTCCCTGAATCTTGGATGTAATCTTCACTAGACCGAATTGGGGATTTTAGTCTGTCACTCTAAAATCTCCAATTCTACTCCCGATAATTTTATTTCCTTATTTATTTGCACCCAACTTCCAAGGGCTTTGACCTCCAATGCCCGATAATATTATTTCCCTATTTATTTGCACCCAACTTCCAAGGGCTTTGACCTCCCCAAATCTCCAATTCTATGCCCGATAATTTCATTTCCCTATTTATTTGCACCCAATTTCTAAGGGCTTTGACCTCCCTGAATCTTGGATGTAACATTTCCCTATTTATTTGCACCCAACTTCCAAGGGCTTTAACCTCCCTGAATCTTGGATGTAATCCTTCCCTATTTATTTGCACCCAACTTCCAAGGGCTTTGACCTCCCTGAATCTTGGATGTAATCTTCACTAGACCGAATTGGGGATTTTAGTCTGTCACTCTAAAATCTCCAATTCTACTCCCGATAATTTTATTTCCTTATTTATTTGCACCCAACTTCCAAGGGCTTTGACCTCCATGAATCTTGGATGTAACATTTCCCTATTTATTTGCACCCAACTTCCAAGGGCTTTAACCTCCCTGAATCTTGGATGTAATCCTTCCCTATTTATTTGCACCCAACTTCCAAGGGCTTTGACCTCCCTGAATCTTGGATGTAATCTTCACTAGACCGAATTGGGGATTTTAGTCTGTCACTCTAAAATCTCCAATTCTACTCCCGATAATTTTATTTCCTTATTTATTTGCACCCAACTTCCAAGGGCTTTGACCTCCAAAATCTCCAATTCTATGCCCGATAATTTCATTTCCCTATTTATTTGCACCCAATTTCTAAGGGCTTTGACCTCCCAAATCTTGGATGTAATCTTCACTTTAGTTGTAAAACTCAACATATTTTAACAAATCAATTGGCCGGATTGAAAATAAATTAAGATCGAAGTGAAAAAATCATCACAATTTCTTAAACATTTTCATGGCTTCACCAATTCAAATCACCATTTCACAAATCTCGAGACAAGGAGAAAGACAGAGAAAACTACTCAGAACTCATGGGGAAAATACAACACAACTTGAAATTCATATATAAAATCAAAGCCATACGAACTATAACAAGTAAATAACTTATCTCTAAATTTCTTTCCAAGAATACTCCTCGAGTTCCTCTGAATCTCTTCCTTTCTTTACGACACACANTTTCACAAATCTCAAGACAAGGAGAAAGACAGAGAAAACTACTCAGATCTCATGGGGAAAACACAACAAAATAATCAAAGTCATAAAAATTACAACAATAAATAAACTTATCTCTAATTTCTACGCAAGANTGAAAAGATCATCACAATTTCTTTAACATTTTCATGGCTCAACCAATTCAAATCACCATTTCACAAATCTCACGACAAGGAGAAAGATAGAGAAAATTACTCAGATCTCATGGGAAAAACACAACAAAACTCGGNTCCCTCCACTCTTACAATCTCTCGAAGAGTTCCTCATAATTTAGACTCTCTACACTTGTTTCACACTTCAATTTTGAGTCTCCCCCTTCTTCAAAACCTTTCTAACATCAAAGAACTATCAAATTTTTGGCCAAAATCTTCTTTTAAAGTTATGGATGAGCTTTCCCAGGAGTTGCCTAAGCATCCCTTCAAAATTTGTCCTCATCCAAAGCCTAGTTGGTCATAATCGCCGAGCTCGCCGTTGGCGGCCTCTAGTTCATCGTCAGCAGACCTTCCTAATGAATTAATTCTGGAGTCTTGGGAAAATCTCACCGTTGGCAGAGTCGATGGCGCCGTTGGCACCCTAGTTCAATTCTTCACATTTTGGTCCTTTTTGCACCAAATTCACTCCTTTTCGCATATTTTTGCTCCAATGACCCTATTTCATCATTCCAGCAACAAAACATCAAAAATACCTTTCTTTAAAGTGCATTAACATAAAAATAGTATAAAATAGGTATGAAAATCTCAACATATTTTCCTTTGGTCAAAATCCCCCAAGCTTAACTATTACTTGTCCCCAAGTAATTTTAGTACTATATAAGACTTATGATTTAGGGTGATAAAGATTAATTTAGAAATACTACAAGTTTGATTTAAAATAAATATCATAGTGAGATTTTTAGAAAAAAAACAAGTAATTGAACTTTGTAGCTACAAGATTATCTAGTCATCAAGTTTAAGAGTTCTAGTCTTCTATTCATTTGAAGAATGATTATATGTTGCAATATTAAGTCACTTAGAATATTCAAATGATAGAAACTTCATGAGAACACTTCTAGTAAAAGATCTATTCCATAAATATAAGTTCAGGAATGTATTTAGATTTTCCCTTTAGGTAGGTTTAGTGAAGCCAACTTTTTATTAGGCATATCCTCAAGCTTCTCCCCACTTTCTTTTTTTTTCCTTTTCTTTTCTCTTTTTCATTTGGATTGCTTTCAATCCTATATCTTTTTCCTTTCTTTTCAGGGATTATTTTCAATCCTTTCTTTTTCCTTATTCAAGTGCGGATTATTATATCTGGATAGCCTTTAATGATTTTAAACGTCACATTTCTTTCCCTAAATTTGAAACTCAAAGCATTCCTTTTCCTTATAAATATTTCATAGCCTTTACATCATTGAGCCCAAATCTTTTCTTCTGAAATGAATTTCCAGATTCTTAATACTTCAAAATATTTTTCCTCTTTACTTTAAACAGTTAACTATAATCTTATTCTCTTATACTAAATATCTTAAGTTACAAAACTAATTTTTATTACAAAAATATTTCTTTAAATCTACTATAATATTTAAATAGCTACAAAAATATAGTTACCTGAATTAAATTCACTACATAAAATCATATAAATAAATTTTAAAATAATTGAAATAGAGGACATCTAATAGTTAATCTTTTTCTTCCCTCCCCCAAACTTAAATTTTCAATATAAAATAATACAGATGGAAAGAAAAACTCTAAATATAAATCATACCTCAGTATTTTAGGCATTTTCATCATTTTGAACTTTTTANAAAATTCATATATAAAATCAAAGTCATATAAACTACAACAAGTAAATAACTTATCTCTAATTTCTCCCCAAATCTCCTCTGAATCTCTTCCTTTCTTTACAGCACACAGAATTCTTCTTCGAACCAGCAAGGAGTAAGAAATCTCTCACTTTCCCTCCACTCCTACAATCTCTCAAAGAATTCCTCACAATATTGGAACCTTTCTAACCTCTAAGAACTCTCTCTAACACTTCTTAAATTCCCTCTCTCTTTCAATTTTAGGCCCAAAATAGTCTATTAAAGTTGTGGATGAGCTTTCCCAAGAGTTGCCTAAGCATCCCTTCAAAATTTGGCCTTATCCAAAGCTTGAGTAGGCATAACCACCGAGCTCGCCGTCGGCGGCCTCGAGGACGCCGTCGGAGGACTTTTGAAGAATTTTGTCCTGTATCCTCGGGAAAAACTCGCCGTCGGTGGGGTCGAGGGCGTCGTCGGCGGCCTAGTTCAAATCTCCACATTTTGTTCCTTTTTGCTCCAAATTTGCTCCTTTTTGCATATTTTTGCTCCAATGACCCTAATTAATCCTTCCTGCAACAAAACATCAAAAATACCTTTATTTAAAGTGCAATATCATTAAAAACAGTTAAAAATAGGTATAAAAATCTCAACATTTTTTCCTTGGGTCACCAACTTTCTTCGAACCATGACTCTATCATCTTCAGCTTTAGCGAGGTTTGCATAGAATTTCCTAACAATAAATATAAATACAACAGCAGCAAAACAACAGAATCATTCCCACTGTTGGCGAAGGATCAGATCTTCCATAGGTCCACCTGGATTCTTAAAACAATGCTCCTGGATAAGCTTTCATGATTGCAACGCATCACTGTACCCATCTTGAGCCTTCAAACTCAAAAATTTGCTCGAATCAAAAGGGCTCTTTCCTTTACTCCTCTTCATTCTTGGTGTCATTCTACAATTTCATAAAACTCCAAAAATAACTTCAAAAATCAAGTCTAAACTACTAAACTAAACTTCCAAAAGCACAAACTACACTTCCTATACAAATTCCATAGATTTTTCCTCATTTTTCACCATGAATAGTGAATTTTTGAATTCTTCCAAATGTACTCAAAATATATGGTGAAAATCAAAAAAATTTTGCATAAAAGTAAAGCTCTTACCTTAAGAAATCTAAATTTAGCAAATTTTTCTCAATTCCACCAAGAAATCTCCACTTAATGGCTTGCCCTAGCTTCCAAAATCGTGATTTGGAGAGGTTGAAGGCGGCGGGAGGTTGAAAAATGGCATTTTTTATGTTAAACTTTCACTTTTAACGGTTCGCAAACTGGTTTTCATGAACCGGTGGTTAAGCACGATTTGTGGCGCTTATGCGCCAGTGCATGATTTTTAATATTTTTAAATTTATGTAAAATGCACTATTTGCCTAAGTATACCACTCCTAAATGGTCTCATAACTCTTAAATGACTTTTTTCATCTCCTTTAACTCTCCTCTCTCTCAAAATTCTCTTTATAACTCAATTTAATTTGAAGCTAAAAATAACACAAATTTTCACACAAAAAACGTATATATTCATTCACAAACACTTACAAGTACATATAACACTTAATTCTCACTCCAAATAGTCTCGGATGAGAAAATTTTCTAAGCACGAACACTTAATAGACATACAAATTTAACACATAAAAGTCATAAACACTAAAAACAAGACTTAAACACTAACATGTAAACACAGTGACTCCTAACAAACAAACTCAAACATAGAACTTAATTTCATTCTTCATTTGATAGGACAAACTCCGATCTTTCATTAGTCTCTCCTGGGGCAATCAGAATACGGTGTTGACGTTCTCTGATATTATCTTCTTCAATCCATTTTTGCTTAAGAGACATCTTATCTGCTTCCTCTATATAACTAGTATGACTAAATTACATTTTCAATTTCCATCCAATATGCTCAAGATGTGCATTAATCTCAATTACCTTGGTCTCAAGTAAAGCCATGGTAGACTCAATTTTGTTGATCTTTTCCAAAATTCCTTCAATACTAATGGCTAAGAAACCGTTATACATCTCTTGTGCACGTTTGTTAATGAATCTCTTCCTCATGATCTCTTCCTTCTTCTTCAAATCCATCTCCCATGAAGACATCTTATCAAAATCTCTCTCTCTTATAGACTTTAGGGCTGAAAATGATCTGAGGTGAAATTCATTCACAAAACCCTTCTATTTATAGGCTAAATGCTTCTAATAACTAGTAAGCACGTCTTAGAACTGTCTTGGCACATTTTTACAAACTATTTGGTGGTTAAACCTTCTAGAATTTTTATTTAGCACATGTTCTTTAACTTTCGCGCTTAAGCGCCAGTGCACATTTTTGCACCAATCAACTAAACATTCAAATTCTCATTCTAACATGTTTAGATCACTAAATAAAGTCTTAAAATCAATACTAACACATAATAGCTAAAAAATACATCCCTAATTTTTCTTAAGCACACACAAACGACAATCAAAGCAAAACACACTAATAACTTTGGGTTGCCTCCCACGTAGTGCTTGGTTTTATGTCATCAGCCCGACGTAACCAGTGCTTATTCTGGTTGACCCAACATTATTCCTTCATTAAATTTATGCTGATCTCCTATAAAATAAGGTTTCAATTTATGACCATTCAGTTTAAACACTTTATCAGTTTTAGGATCTTTAATATCCACAGCTCCGTAAGGATAAAATTTCATCACAACAAATGGGACCATCCACCTAGACTTAAGTTTGCCTGGAAATAATCTTAACCTTGCATTATATAGCAAAACTTGTAGCCCTGAACCTAGACTTAAGTTTGCCTGGAAATAATCTTAACCTTGCATTATATAGCAAAACTTGTTGCACTTGCTGAAAAATTTTTGTAAGAATCCTTTGATCATACCACTTCTTCATATTTTCTTTATAAATCTTAGCATTATCATAAGATTCATTCCTTATCTCTTCAAGCTCATTTAATTGAGTAATCTTTTCTCACCAGCATCTTTCAAATTATAATTGAACTCTTTAATTGCATAATATGCTTTATGCTCAAGTTTAAATCGTAAGTGACAAGTTTTCCCAAATATTAGCCTATATGAGGACATTCCTATAGGAGTTCTATATGCAGTCTTATAAGCCCACAAAGCATAGTCAAGTTTGACTAACCAATCCATTTTTGTTGGATTCACAAATTTTTCCATAATTTTTTTAATTTCCCCAATGGATAATTCAGCCAAACCACTTGTGTGAGGGTGATAAGCAGTAGCAATCATATGGTTTATATGATATTTTTTTAATAACTTCTCCATTATGGCATTTTTGAAATGACCTCCCTCATCAGTTATGATAACTCTCGGCATCCCAAACCTACAAAATATGTTCATTTTCAAAAAATTTGCAACACTTTGAGCATCACATCGAGGTAAAGCAACATCTTCTATCCATTTGGATACATAGTCCACTTCTAACAATATATATAAATTACTAAGTGGTATAAATGGTCCCATGAAATCTAATCCCTAAACATCAAATATTTCAACTTCTAGCATATAATTGAGGGGCATCTTATTTCTTCTATAAATATTGTCTACATGTTGACATCTATCACAAGTTTTGATATAAGCATTAACATCTCTAAAAATCGTAGGCCAATAATATCTAGATTGTAAAATTTTTATGTTGTTTTATCAGCACCAAAATGTCCCCCAAAATCAGAATTATGACATTTTTGGATAATTTATAAGTTTCTTCTAATGGTACAACATCTTCGAATGATCAGATCCTTTCCTTGTTTATATAAATATGGGTCATCCAAAAAATAAGGCTTAGCTTCAGAAATAAATTTCCTTGTTTATATAAAAATGGGTCATCCCAAAAATAAGTCTTAGCTTCAAAAATAAATTTCCTCCTCTGTTGGTATGTCATTCCATAGGGTATAATATCACTAACAAGAAAGTTCACAATGTCAGCATACCACGAAACACACCACTCATTAATTTTGAATAGTTTTTCATCTGAAAAATATTCATTAATTTCTTTTTCAAAATAAAGTGGTTTTTCTAATTCAAGCCTGGACAAATGATCAACAATTTGATTTTCAATCCCCTTTTGATCTATTATGTCAAAATCAAATTCTTGCAAAAGAAGAATCCATCTTATAAGTCTAGGCTTAGCATCCTTCTTTTTCATTAAGTACTTAATAGCAAAATGATCTGTATGCACCACAAATGAGTTTCAATTAAATATGATCTAAATTTATCAGAGGCATATACTATTGCTAATAACTCTTTTTCAGTAGTGGTATAGTTAATTTGAGTTTCATTAAGAGTTTTACTAGCATAGTAAATAACTTGAAAAATTTTATCATATCTTTGTCCTAAAACAACTTCAATAGCATAATCACTAGCATCACACATCAGATCAAAAGGTTTTCCCCAATCTGGAGAAATTATAATAGGTGCAGTGGTTAATTTATCTTTTAATAACTAAAAAGCTTTTAGGCATTCCTCATCAAAATTGAAAATTGCATCTTTTTCCAATAAATGGCATTAAGGCTTAGCAATTTTTGAAAATATCGGGAGGAATTGTATTAGGTCATCAAATATCAGTACATGCCATAAATGCTTAGTAATCTTAGAAAGGTCCTCAATATATCACTGTAGAATCTAGGATGTCCTAAAAACTCCTAATTTCCCTTACATTTGTTGGATAAGGTAAATTAGTGATCACTTGAATTTTAGCAGGATCCACTTCTATACCATTTTCTGATATTTTATGTTTATTAGCAATCACTTGAATTTTAGCAAGATCTACTTCCATACCATTTTCTGATATTTGATGACCTGATTAGCGATCCCTTGAATTTTAGCAGGATCTACTTCCATACCATTTTTTGATATTTGATGACCTAATATAATTCCTCCTGCTACCATAAATTGGCATTTTTCCCAATTAAGGACTAAATTTGTTTCTTCATAGCACTTAAGAACTTATGATAAATGTTCTAAACATAAGTCATATGAAGTTCCAAACACTGAAAAATCATCCATAAATACTTCAATCCCTTTTTCAATTAAATCACAAAAAGTTATCATCTTACATCTTTGAAATGCAGCAGGAGCATTACATAAACCAAAGGGCATTATTCTAAAAGCAAAAGTACCATACGGATTAGTAAAAGTTGTTTTTGCTTGATCCTCAGGAGTTATTTGTATTTGGTGATAATTAGTTTATCCATCCATAAAATAAAACTATTTATGCTCAGCTAGTCTATCCAGCATTTGATCTAGAAAATTTAGTAGAAAATGATCTTTTCTAATGACAAGATTTAATTTTATATAATCAATGCATATTTGCTACCCTGTAACTTGTCTTGTAGTTATTAATTCATTATGTTCATTCACAGTCACAGTTACTCTTCCTTTCTCAGGAATGCAATATTTGGACTAACCCATGCACTATCTGAAATAGGGTAGATAATTCCAGCATCTAACCACTTTAAAATTTCTTTCTTAACAACTTATTTCATAACAAGATTCAATCTCCTTTGAGAATCAGCCCTGGGATTGCAGTTCTCTCTCGTATGAATTATATGCATACAAATTGAAGGACTGATTCTTTTAATATCAGCTATTGTCCATCCAAAGGCTTTCTTAAAATTTTTCAGAATTTTCATCAATCTTTTTTTCTTCTTCCATTGTTAACTTGAGGAAATTATAACTAATAAAGTAACCTAAAAAGGCATATTTTAAATGATCAGGAAGTAACTTCAACTCAAGTTCTGGAGGTTTTTCGATTGATGGAAAAAATGATTTATCTTTGTCTATCGTGTCCAGAATTTCAAAACTTTCTTAAACATAGTTTGAATTTTTCTTAAAAAGGTCTTCACATTGATCTAATTTCTCTTCTTGCTCGTATTCCAAATCTTGTACTTCAGGTTTTTCTTCATAAGTAGTTTATCAGATATCTTATAACATCCATTCTATAACATTCATCATCTTTACCTTTTTGTAGGATACTTCATTGATCTTGAAATGTTGAAAGTAACAGTTTGATCATTGACGTGAATTGTTAATTCCCTCTTTTTGCACATCTATCATTGCTCTTTCTATGGCTAGGAAAGGTCTCCCCAAAATGATAGGTATCATCTTCTTCCATATCTAGCACAATGAAATCAATAGGAAAGATAAATTGATCCACTTTCACTACGACATCTTCTATAACTCATTTAGGGTATGTTATTGAACGGTCTGCTAACTGTAGAGTTACAGTAGTTAGGGTTATTTCTCCTAATCCAAATTTTTTAAGTATTGATAATGGCATAAGGTTAATGATTGCATCTAAATCACATAAAGTTTTCTCATAAAATCTGTCTCCTATTACACATGGAATTGTAAAGCTGCCAGGATCTTTAAGCTTTTTAGGAAGCTTCTTCTATATTATAGCACTACACTCCTCACTAAGTGCAACAGTCTCATTATCTTTAAACTTCTTTTTCCTGTTGAGAATATCCTTCATAAACTTTACATAGCTCGGCATTTGTTCTAAGGCTTCAGCAAATGGAATATTAATTGCAAGCTTCTTAAAAATTTTCAAAAATTTTAAAAAATTCTTATCCTACTTCTGATGATGAAGTCTTAGAGGAAACGGAGGTGGTAGTTTTTCTAAGTTAACTTTAAGTGGAGAAATAGGTCCTTCTGAATCTTTTGAAGCGTCCTCTTTTGGTTCTTCAATTTCTTCTCTCTGTTGTTCAGTTTCTTTTTAAATCCTACCTTCCAACTCTCTTTCGCTTCTAAGTTGAACGGCTTTTACTTGCTTTTTATTCTGGTCTTTCAGATTTATTTGATTGTTACTAGGAAGTGTTCCTTGAGATCTATTACTTAATTAATTTGCGATTTGTCTAAGTTGATTCTCAATATTTCTAATTGTAGCTCCTTGACTTTGTAACTGATTTCCCATTTGCAACACCACTTCTTCTATAGACAACTTCTTCTCCTTAAATTGTGTATTATTATTGAAACATACAGGATAAGTAGATCTATAATGATTATTCCCTTGGTTGTTCCTGTTTCTTGATGGGTTTCCTTGACTGTTCCCCCATTGCTAATTATTACCACCCGTAGTGTTATTCCAATTAAAGTTGGGATGGTTCTTCTAACCTGGGTTATAATAATTTGAATATGGGTTATTTTTCTTGTTATTTATGGCAATCAAAGTTTCTAATGATGCTTGAGAATCTACCATTTGGCCTAATGAATTCTCACAATCATGGAAATTGGTTGAGAAAAATTCATTCCAAATTGGTCTAACTTCCTTAAAATTGTAGAAACTTAGAAATTGGTTGAGAAAAATTCATTCTAAATTGGTCTAACTTCCTTGAAATTGCAGCAACTTGTTGCTAACATAGTAAATACATTAGATTCATGAATATTGTCTACTTTCTTTAGATTCACCCTCTCAGAAGGCCATTAAAAATTATTGATAGTCATTTCTTCAATTAAAGCATAAGCATCATGAAATGGTTTTGACATCAATGAACCACCGGCAGCGGCATCGATAATAGATCTAAGAGATCCAACTAATCCATTATAAAAAGTTTGAATTATTAACCAATCTGGTATTACATGGTGTGGACACTTTCTTAAGTGTTCTTTAAATTGTTCTCGTGCTTCATAAATAGATTCGCCTTCAAATTGATTAAAAGATGTAATATCATTTCTAAGCTTCGCAGTATTTTATGATGAAAAATATTTAGCAAGGAATTTTTGTGCTAAATCACCCCAAGTTCTAATAGATCCAGGTGCTAAAGAATTCAACCACATCTTAGCTTTATCCCTCAGTGAGAAAGGAAATAACCTAAGTCTTATGGCATCATCTGATACACCATCATATTTAAATGTAGCGCACAATTCTTAAAAATTAACAAGATGTAAATTTGGATCTTCAGTTGGTGATCCCCCAAACTGATTATTTGATACAATTTCGATAATAGTGGGTTTAAGCTCAAATGAATTAGTCACTACAGTAGATTTTTGAATACTACAATGAAGTTCATCTATCATAGGGTTAGCATAATTTCTTAGAGGTCTAAACTCTTGATGAATTTCAACATTTTGATTATTTTGGTTTGCAATTTTTGTAATTTTTTTAGATTTTTCAAGATTTTTGATTTTTTTGTTTTTCTGATTTTCTTAACAGCTCTCTCTAATTCAGAATTGTAAGGCACCAGTCCTTCAGAACCTGAACTATGCATACACAAACATGAAA
This sequence comes from Phalaenopsis hybrid cultivar, assembly GCA_002079205.1. Classification (NCBI taxonomy): domain Eukaryota; kingdom Viridiplantae; phylum Streptophyta; class Magnoliopsida; order Asparagales; family Orchidaceae; genus Phalaenopsis; species Phalaenopsis hybrid cultivar. The sequence goes on along the minus strand of JXCR01143790.1, from coordinate 298,383 downwards.
TTAAAAAAAATAAAACACACAAAATAAAATACAATAAATGTTAAAGTTTAAGTAAGACTTTCTAAAAATAGAAATTTGCTTTTAAATCAATTAATTTTCTCGACAATAGCACCAAAAAACTTGATCTCGATTGTTTATATGCAACAGTATAACAATGAATTTAATTATAGTTTTCACTTATATTTCATTACTTTGTAACAGTGCCAAAAACTTGATGCTAAAGAAAATAAGAAGTTAACTTTTTAATTTGTATATATATTGGAATACTACACAAGTATACGTATTTTTATCAAGTAATATAGGACTTTTTGATTAAGACCTGAATATCGAACCCACAGGAAAAATATGTAATATACACTTTTGAACACAACTTTCTATTCTAAAAATACAATTACTTAAATTACAAATATTTTCGCAGTATTAAAATTCAAATCTTTTTGGTATTTTTGATATTTTGACAGAATAGTAACAATTTAAAAAGATAACTTGAGTTTATGTAAAAGAAAAGAACTAAATTTAATAAATATATTTCTCCTTATCATGAATCGATAATAAGTATAGGAATTCTGTTGTGGAAGTATGCAAATTGTGTTGTGCCCAATATGAGCAATTATATTCTTGACCCTTACTAAAGACATTATAAAGAACATTGGCTAATTTAAAATTTGAATAGTTCTGAAGACCAACTAGGCAGGGAAGATAACAGCTCTCACTCTAGAGTTTCCTTGATTTCCTCGACCTGGGGGCTAACATCTCGTATCTGAACCTAAAATAATAAACCAAGTTGGGGGCTTCAACCTGTGACTTTAAAGTCCTTTAACTCTACACCCTTTAATGATTATTTTCCTATTTATTTGCACTTAATCATATGAACTACATTCTCATTTATACAACCTCATTTGATTCTTTTCCAATTGTTGATTGAGATAATACCAGCCCGATTCTTACATGTTCTCACAACAAATTTTAACATATGGATAGGCCAAATCAAAAAGTAAATGAAGTTCATGGATTTAAATTATCACAACTTCTTCCAACATTAAAGATTAATACTCTCCACAACTTCCATCCAAACTCTAATTACTTATCATTTAAAGGAGAAAGATAAAGAAAACTACTCAAAATTCATGGAGAAAACAAAGCCACTCTTTAGTTTTAAAATAGAAATCATTGTCAAACCAACAAGAAGTCTCGATTAAAATCAAAAGTAGTTTAAAATGAAAGATAAAAATTTATCTCAAATCCTCCACCAAACTCTTAAAGTTCCTTTGAATCTCTTCTCTTTTATAGCACTCTTAACTCTCAAAATAAAACTAAAAACAAAAAGGATAAAGTTTTGTGGTGCCTGAATCTCTCCACAAGATTCTCCATGATCTTCTTCTCCGAACTCCAGCAATCTCTCTACCTTTAGGCACCCATCTTTAAATGTAAAAATTCTCTTCTTTTATAAGAGGTGACTTGATAACTCTTCAAAATGTGTCAAAATTCAATGTATTCTCCAAAGGTTGCCTCCTTTCACAAGTCTTTTAATAATATTTTTGTTTTTATGGGTCATAACCACACTCTTTAGCCAATAGGTGCCTCAAATACCTCTTCAAAATTCGGCCAAATGAAGAAAACTGTCAAATAACTGCCTCTAGCGCTTAAGCGCGGGGCCTCTGATGCTTAGGCGCGACCTTCTCTGTTTAACCGGAGCTTAAGCATCGGATCTGACCCTTATGCGCCAAAATACTTTAGCACAATTTTCACATTTTTTTCTCCAAATTTGATCCTTTTTAACTCTTTTTAGCATTTTTCACTTTTTTACTTGTACGTGAAAGAAAAACACACAAATACTGACCAAAGGAAAATATGTTGAGATTTTCATACCTATCTTACATTGATTTTGATGATATTGCACTTCAAAGAAAGGTATTTTTTATGTTTTGTTGTAGGCATGTTGAATTATGGTCATTGGAGCAAAAAGATGCAAAAATGAGCGATTTGGAGCAAAAAGGACCAAAATATGAAGATTTGAACTAGGGCGCCGACGGCGAGCCCAACGGCGCCGACGACGGGTTTTTTCTGAGAGTTCATAATCAAATATTCCAGAAGGCTGCCGATGGTGCCCTCAAGGCCACCGACGGTGAGATCGGCGATTATCTCAACAGGTGCATTGAATCTGGACGATTTTTGAGGGGATGCTTAGGCAACTCTTGGAAAAACTCTTCTACAGCTTTAAGAGAAACTTTTGGCCAAAAATTAGAGAAGGTGTAGAGCGTAGAGAGTTTAATTTAGGGTTAGTTGTGAGGAATTCTTTGAGAGATTGTAAGAGTGGAGGGAAAGTGAGAGATTTCTTCCTCCTTTCCGAGGGAAAGAATATAGGGAGTAAAGGAAGTGCTAGGAGAGTTCCTAGAGATTAGAAAAATTCCAATATTAGTGAGGAATTTTCGAGAGATTGTAAGAGTGGAGGGAAAGTGAGAGATTTCTTCCTCCTTGCTACTTCAAAAAGGAATTGCTTCGAGAGATTGTAAGAGTGGAGGGAAAGTGAGAGATTTCTTCCTCCTTGCTGCTTTGAAGAAGAATTCTGTGTACTGTAAAGAAAGGAAGAGATTCAGAGGAACTTCAAAGAGTTTGCTTGGGGAGGAATTAGAGATAAGTGGTATTTACTTATTGTAGCTTGTATAACTTTGCTTTTTTATATAAATTCTGAGTTTTTTTGTATCTTCCCCATGAGTCCTGAGTAGTTTTCTCTGTCTTTCTCCTTGTCTTGAGATTTTGTGAAATGATGATTTGAATTGGTTGAGCCTTGAGAATGTTAAAGAAGTTGTGATGATCTTTTCACTTCGATCTTAATTTACTTTCAGTTTGGCCAATTGATTTGTTAAAATATGGTGAGTTTTACAATTAAAGTGAAGATAACATCCAAGATTCAAGGAGGTCAAAGTCCTTGATATGGTTGAGTTTTACAACTAAAGTGAAGATTACATCCAAGATTCAAGGAGGTCAAAGCCCTTGGAAATTGGGTGCAAATAAATATAGTTTTACAACTAAGGTGAAGATTACATCCAAGATTTAGGGAGGTCAAAGTCCTTGAAAGTTGGGTGCAAATAAATAGGGAAATAAAATTATCGGGCATAGAATTGGAGATTTTAGAGTGATAGACTAAAATCCTCAATTTGTTCCTATTGTTTGGATGCTGAAGTGTAGATGTTAGCCCTCAGGCAAGGGGAACGTGGGAGCTCCGAAGTGAGAGTCGATATCCTCCCAGCCTAGCCGCAGATTCAGTAAAAAAACATAGGATTAGTCTATGTTCTTTATGTCTGGACCAAAGGGAAAAAAATAGGTATGCTCCTATTTGGCATAATCCAATTTGAACTAATTCACTTTATCCATTCATTTTAATTTCTTGACAGGAGAAGGATGTTTTTTCGTATTGAACTCACATTAGAAACTTTATTAGTAGAATTAGTTATTTAAGAGTTATTAAAATTACATATTTATTTAAATTGCATATTAGTGACAGATAATTAATTTGAACTATGTTGTTGTGATTAAGTATTGATTTTCTAAAATCTTAGTTCATAGCGTCTAATATTACTCCCTGTGAGATCGATTTCCAGGACTCCATTAGAGCCCTATATTACTTGAGCGATACATATACTTGCGTTGATAAGTGTGACTTTGTAATTATTAAATATTTTATATACATCTTTATCGAATCTATAACCGCTGTCAAGTTTTTGACGCCGTTGCTGCGGAATTAAATCTTCTAGCAGCAGTATCAAATTCTTGTATTTTTAAGCATATATAAAGTCGCTGTCAAGTTTTTGACGCCCTTGCTGGGGAGTAAACAAGAATCATAATTAGAGTAACGGACAAATTAGGACATTTAAAAACTTTTACTGAAATTGCAACTTCTTTTCATATTTAGTTAACTATTTTTTTGTGTACTGATTTCAATTGTATGCATAAATTTGGACCTGAAAATCTTATACCCTATGATTCGGAATTAGAATGCACTGTTAGAAGAATTAGAAAACTAAGAAGAGAATCTAGAAATCCTGACACAATGGAAAACAACGTGAACAATCAAGGAAAAAAAATGAACACCAACCTAGACCTCTACGAGATTATGCAAATCCTACAACAGATGAAATTCACTTATCTATCCAAAATCCTAATGTAGCTGCTAATTCATTTGAACTTAAACATATATCCAAATGGTACAAAACAATCCATTCAGAGGTACACCAAATGAAGATCCTAATTTACACCTA
>JXCR01143790.1:275800-286984 GCA_002079205.1 Phalaenopsis hybrid cultivar | reverse complement strand
AAGATATCTTTGCCAAATCAAAGCACAATTGCATTAAATTGTTGTGATGGATTCCTCTGGGTTCCCTGAGCTCCTAGCCACCTCCCCTTGGCCGGTCGGCCAGCCTAGTAGCCGGAAAAAGCCCAATCACCCAAATCAAACCTAGAAGCCAGCCCATCCAAATCAAATTGAAGAGCTCCTCTGCTCTCCATCTAAGCACCACAATGCACCCAAACTTATGTCATGAGAGCCACCCCATAGCAATTTTTATAAAAACTCACCTCCCATGGCCATGGGAGGTGTGCTGAAATTTTCTTAGAGGCTCCAAACTTCACACAGAGCTTCCCTAAGATCCCCTCAGTGCATTCCAACCATTTTCCCTCACCAATTCCCACTGTCGGATCTCAATTTTGAGCTTGAAACCTTGTCGGAAACCAGAACAAAACCCAATACACCTCCACACTCCACCAAACTTCAATTGCTTGTGCCCACACCTTCACAATAGTAAGAGAAGACAAAGCCCCATCAAATTACCCTATGAAATAGCCTCTACCATAGCTCTGGACCAACACTTTAAATTGAGCTTGGTCGAATTCATACCTAGGCCTTACACCAAGACCAGGGACTCAATCCCTAGCCTCCTTGGATCCCAACGAACGTGTCGAGCACCTCTGATTGAAGCCTCCCTTCTCAAAGAAAAGGTATAAAACTTCTCCTCCTCCTGAGATCATTTTGATTCCCCATTTACTTAGGCTTGATTTCAAGGTACATTAAGTTCGTCTCACTTAGACAAGTCCATAGGATCAAACCCGTTGGTTGAGTCAGGCTGAGATCTTAAGGTTTTAAGTCTGGACGGCACGGGATCATTCTATCGGGGATGATGACGGGGAGTTGTTTGATCAAGCGTGTATCAAATGCATGGGGGAGATCGAGTCGGACAGCGCTTCGGGACATAAACAACGGGTGATCCAGAAGCGCTGTCCGACACGTTCGTTCATTTGATTTTGTTGACTCGACCCGTTGTTTGAGATCGAGTCATTCTATTTTAATGGGGTTATCTCCACTATGATTTATGATCCAGAAAACTCATCATAAATATTTCAAAATATTTTAAGTTCATTTGACAACTTAAGTTGATTTTTAAAGATAAATACCACCTTTGACACTTAAATTATTTTCAAAAATTAAATATAACTCAAAAAATTATGAAACTTAGTTTTTTTAGTTCTCTGTGATCAGGGGTATTTTTTTTAAAAAAATGAACTCAAAAAATTATGAAACTTAGTTTTTTGAGTTCTCTATGATCAGGGGTATTTTCTAAAAATAAAATGATATTTAAAATAAAAAACTTGATTTTTAGCCTATTTTAAATATTCAAATAATTAAAAATCCATAAAAATCACAAAAATATTAAAACTCATGGAAATGTTCTAAATTGCTTTCTAATCACTTAGAACAATTAGAATATTTTTCCTGATTCTCTAAATAAAGATATTGAATTTCAAAGCTTAAGAATATTTTTTTTTAAAGGCTAAAAATGAGTTTTCACTAAACTAATTCCAATAAATCAAGGAAAAATCCAAAAAATATAAAATTTTCTCCTATACCTTAGGGAGACTTTTCAAAAATACAAAACTTAATTTTCACTTCCCAAAATATTTTATTTTTATTAAATAACCTAGAACTTAAACTAATTCTAATAAATCACCGAGAATTCAAAAAATCATGAAATTTTGTCCAATGGCTTTTCTAGTCTAGCTCTACCTCCAGTAAAAATTTCAAGGGATTAGAATTTATCTTGGTCAATTTAGGGAATTTTCTTTGAAAAATCCTATTTTTGCATGAAAATAATTACATAAATTAAATTAAATTTTAAAAACTCACATTTTCTCCTCTAATGTCTTCATTAACCCATGAATGAGGTAGGATAAAAATTTCAAAGTCATTTGAATTGAATTTGACAAATTATGAAGTGTTAGAGCCTTAGGGGCAAATGTGGAAATTTAGCCTTAATTAACATTTAAGCTTAAGTCAAGGAGGGAAAAAGGGTAACCTCTGATCTTAATAAATTTATTTATGCTGCTTAAGTTAAGGAGGGGAAATGGGTAACCTCTGATCTTAATCAATTTATTTGATGCTTGAAAGCAAAGGGGTTAATTGGTAGAAACCAATCTCACTTTCTTAATTAAGATTAATAAATTTCTAAACTAAAGGGGTTAATTGGTAGAAACCAATCTCACTTTCTTAATTAAGATTAATAAATTTCTAAATCAGGCTTAATTCAAAGGAGAGAAAATGGGTAACCTCTGATCTTAATTAATTTATGGATGAAACATGCAAGGAGGGAAAATGGGTAACCTCTGATCTTAATCAATTCATTTGATGTTTGAAACACAAAGGATTGGTAGAAACCAATCCTCACTTTCTTAATTAAGTTAATAAATTTCTAAATTATTAAAATTTGAAAGTTTATTAAAATTAAATGATCTATGGGTAACCTCTGATCTTAATCAATTTATTTGATGCTTGAAACACAAGTGGTTAATTGATACAAGGAGGGGAATGGGTAACCTCTAATTTTAATCAATTTACTTGATGTTTGAAACACAAAGGGGTTAATTGGTAGAAACTCTGATCTTAATCAATTCATTTGATGTATGAAACACACTCTAATATTAATCAATTCACTTGATGTTTGAAACATAAAGGAGTTAATTGGTAGAAACCAATTCTTAATTGGTAGAAACCAATCTCACTTTCCTCATTAAAAAGATAAGTTAATAACTTTCTAAATTATTAAAATTTGGGAAACCAATCTTATTTTCTTAATTAAGACTAATAAATTCCTAAATTATTAAAATTTGTAAGTATATTATAATTTCACTTTCTTAATTAAGTTAATAAATTTCTAAATTATTAAAATTTGGAAGTTTATTAAAATCAAATGATCCTGGACTTAGGGGTATGAATTTTGAAGTCAATAATTAATCAATTTAATACCCCTTTATTGATGATCCTGGACTTAGGGGTATGACTTTTGAAGTCAATAACTAATCAATTTAATACCCCTATCTTGATCCTGGACTTGGGGTATGACTTTTGAAGCCAATAATTAATCAATTTAATACCCCTATTTTGATTTTCAAATAAAATCCAAGTGTTAATAAATTTCTAAATTATTAAAATTTAGAAGTTTATTAAAATTAAATGATCCTGAACTTAGTAATAAATTTCTAAATTATTAAGATTTGGAAGTTTATTAAAATTAAATGATCCTGGATTTAGAAAATTTCTAAATCATTAAAAATTTGGAAGTTTATTAAAATTAAATGATCCTGACTTAGGGATTATGACTTTTGAAGCCAATAATTAATCAATTTAATACCCCTATCTTGATTTTCAAATAGAATACAAATCATGAATCATGAACACTTAAAGCTTAACCCTTTTCAAAACTAATTAAGACACTCACCTGGGTCTTAAGAGCGAGTGTGACTTAAGCCAAATCAAAATTGACTAAATGAGGATTAGAGAAATAAACATAATTATATCAAACATCCTTAAAACACCACTAATCAAAATTGACTAAATGAGGATTAGAGAAATAAACATAACTAAATCAAACATCCTTGAAACATCGATTGACTAAAAGAGGATTAGAGAAATAAACATAATTATATCAAACATCCTTGAAACACCACCTTGACTAAATGAGGATTAGAGAAATAAACATAACTAAATCAAACATCCTTGAAACACCACTACGTGATTAAACACTAATTAAGACACTCACCTAGGTCTTAAGGGCTTAGTGGTGACTTTGGCTAAATCAAAATTAACTAAATAAGACACTCGCCTAGGTCTTAAGGGCTTAGTGGTGACTTGGGCTAAATCAAAATTGACTAAATGAGGATTAGAGAAAGAAACATAATTAAATCAAACATCCTTGAAACACCACTAAGCCCAATTAGGTAAACATAATTAAATCAAACATCCTTGAAACACCACTAAGCTCAATTAGGATTAAAAATTTGGATAAGTGTTCAAATTACATTAACTTGCCTCTTTAAGCGTCTTCACCCATATAATTTTCAAATTAAATGATAAGTGATAATTACCCTATTCTTAGGGATAATTGAGACACCAAGGTTCACTGAGTAATAAGGGTGTTTACAAGATGGACCATTAAGCAATATAATAAGTTTAAATGGACTTGAGGTTTTTCACCAGTTGGTGAGAGGGAGGCATGGACCTGCTTCTCCCTCCTGACTTGTTGGATACCTCAGAGGCCTATTAAACTTAATATTCTTCGCTAAATGAAATCATCATCCTTAATTAAACTTTTAAGGACTCACCAAGATATGACATAGGGCTAGGAAATTACCAAAATTTTACATTCCTGCTTTTCATAAACTGCCTTAACATGCATTTTAAGTTTCAGGTGGTGGAACGAGAAGATTCGCAACTTTTAAGGACTCAACAATATATGACATAGGGTTAGGAAAATTACCAAAATTTTACCTTTCCGCCTTAACATGCATTTTAAGTTTCAGGTGGTGGAATGAGAAGACTCGCACTTTTATAGTTTTCAGCGTTGTCTTTCTTGTACTTTCATACTGTACTTTTATACCTGCAAAATTTGCATGCTAAACAACGATGTCACCCTGCATGCTAAACAACGATGTCACCATAGGATCCTAACTGGTGTCATTTTAATCAACTTTAATATGCCCTCATATAAATTAAAGAACTTCAACCATAGGGCCACCTGATTTGATATTATAACTTGACACACTAGATAGCTCAAACTCGTCGCAGCAGGAGCTTGGAGCTAGCATGGTGGGCAGCACGACCATCTTCAACAACTCAACTTCAACCATAGGGTCACCTGATTTGACATTATAACTTGACACACTAGAAAACTCAAACTCGTTAACTTCAACCATAGGGCCACCTGATTTGATACAACCATAGTGCCACCTGATTTGACATCATAACTTGACACACTAGAAAACTCAAACTCGTCACAAAACTATAGGGCCACCTGATTTGACATTATAAATTGACACACTAGAAAACTCAAACTCGTCGCGGACCATAGGGCCACCTGATTTGACATTATAACTTGACACACTAGATAACTCAAACTCGTCACGGCAACCATAGGGCTACCTGATTTGATATTATAACTTGACACACTAGATAACTCAAACTCGTCGCGGACTTCAACCATAGGGCCACCTGATTTGATATTATAACTTGACACAATAGATAACCCAGACTTATTGTGGCAAGCGGAGCTAGCATGGTGGGCAGCACGGCCATCTTCAACAGCAAAACCTATCTTCCCCAGCTAAACCAATCTTCCTTCCTTAGACTTGAACAACAAAGTCATAGGACTTAGAGGTTGCTTGCTTATGCAACGTAAATCCTCACTTTATCTTCAGGCGTTTGTATAGCCCTGCTATATAATATAAGCCCTAACTCGTCTTACGATTCTGAGGTTGTTGTTTGTCACGACCTAAATCCTCACATCTTCCAGACTATTTTTGTGATCATTTCACACGAATGTAGGCCCTAACTAATAAAATTGTCAGTATGAAACACCTAAATATTTCTCCTCAAAACTGAAGCCAAACATTAGGATACCTTGGGAAGTCACCAGGGTTCTCCTTTGGATCCATAACATCCCCTAGTTCTTCCTCCTTTGGATTCTACAATAAAATGTTCCAAATTTGAACTAGTCCCCTTTCACACCTCTACGTCCGATTTCGTTGAAGAGTCCTACCCTTTGAAATTCCTTGAAGATAATATTTCTCGGTTTTTATCGAGAGTCTTCTTAGGGGGCTTTGGTCATTTAAGATGTAATTAATTATAGGGGCTTGCCCTTATAGGAAGCATGTTTGAACCCAGCTTAATATAAACCCTATTTAATCCTTTATATTAAATAGGGGAACTTGTCGGCAAATACAAAGGTTTCGCAGACCAAACGGACGTCATACTTTCCTTAGTTTATTTGATAAAGCCTCATCCTCAAGTCTTGTGTTTATCCTCTGGGATAGATACAGGATTTGAGGTACAGTGTTCTTTCATTTTAAACTATGAAAAATATGCGGTCAGTTTGATTTCATACTTCAACGTCCTTCCGAAGCGGACGACGAGATTTTGATTCCGGCGACTGACAGCTTCTTACGGCCAACTCCCCTCCAACCCCGAAATAACGCCGACACTATCACTTTCAAACCAGTGGGTTAACTGAAGTTTCTAATAGAGAGATTAAACAAATACTTGAGAAGACTGCAAACCCTAGTAGAGTATATTGGTCTACTAGACTGGATACTGCATTATGGGCTTACAGGGCTGCTTATAAAACTCCTATTGGAATGACTCCTTTCAGGCTGATTTTTGGAAAGACTTATCACTTACCAGTAGAATTGGAGCATAAAGCATATTGGTCGATTAAGGAATTCAATTATAATTTGAAAGATGCTGGTGAGAAGAGATTGTTACAATTGAATGAATTAGAAGAATTAAGAAATGAATCTTATGATAAGGAGAGAATTTATAAGGAGAAACTAAAGTTATGGCATGATTGGAAGATTAACCAGAATAACTTTAAACTAGCATAAGAAATTTTGCTTTACAATACAAGGATGAAGTTATTCCCTGAAAAATTGAAGTTTCGTTGATTAGGACCAGTGACTCGAGTTTATACTTACGGAGTGTTAAAATTAACAATCAAAAGACTCGGAATATATTTAAAATAAATGAACACAGATTAAAGCCATATTTTGATGGTAAAAGACCAAAATTTAAAGAGGTTTTAATGATCATTCAACCTGAATAATATCTGAATAGGTCGGGCAGATGAAACTAAACCAAGCGCTTTATGGGAGGCAACCCATATTTATCTTTACTTTATTCGCAATTATAGTAGTTGCAAGCGCTTTATGGGAGGCAACCCATAGTTATCTTTATTTTTATTGCAATTATAGTGTTTTTAGCTTTTATGGGAGGCAACCCATAGTTATCTTTATTTTTATTGCGATTATAGTAGTTTTATTTGAAGGTAGTATTGAACTCTACTACTCATGTTTACCCTTAAATCATCATAAAATTGGATCCATAGAAAGAATTGGAACGCATTCGGACCAAAGTGAAACTGTGAAATTTTTGTCATGGGCGCTGACGGCGCCATCAACGCCGCTGACGATGAGAATGACGGGATGACGGTTTTCAGAGTTTGAAATGACATTTTTTGTAGTTTTAGGTTGGAGTTACTCCCTATAAACTTCCAAATTTGGTTCCTAAGTTGTATTCCCCCAAAAATGAATTGAAACTCCACCAAATTCATCCCTATAGCGTCTAATTCCCCTAAAAACCATAGATTGCGAGTGTTCAACCGGAGAATGTTCATTAGTTCTGAGGCGCAGCAAATCTTCAACAAAGTGCTGACAAAGAGGAGATTAATCAAAGAAAGAGGATTCGTGAATCAGGGATTGAACAATCCTTCGACAACAATTTAAGAGATGATTGTGCAATGAAGATGAGAAGTGTTGTGCTACACTAAAGCCACCGTAGTTGTTCCTGTGGTGAAGGAGTTTTATGTTAATTTGCATGGAATCAACCAGGGAGTCGTCTATGTGCGAGGTAGATGGATAACTTTTACTCTTGTATGGATTAATGAGTTATATATGATCAAGAATGCTCCTGTCTGCCATTATTCCAACTTCGTTCTGACAAGAAACCTAATGAAAGAGATCTACCAATATTTGACGGACGAAACTGAAGACCAGGAAATGAGAGAAAACAAGTATGTTAGTTTTTCTGCGACACTTCTAAACCCCATTTCTAAACACTGGCACTTCTTCATTTCTGCAAACTATTACCGACAATGAAGATTGGTAAAGTTACTAAGGAAAGTGCTATTCTGAATTACTGTAACCAAATGGGATTGCCGATTGATATTGGATCGATAATTGTGAAGTCTGTTTTGGGCCTGATTGTTCATGGATCAACTTATGAGCTTGGACATCCTTTAAAAATTTTCTTACTCTGCAGTCATTTCCAAGTATCTTATGAGAATTGGGAAAATGTACTTCTATCTTGGAAGCCTTTGGACCCAACCGAGAGGTTCCCAGCCAATGAAGATGAGAATGATATGACTATTATTGTAGATCAATCGTCTCAGAATTCACTTCCTATTCAGCCTTTAGTTTCGGACAAGACACTAGTGATCCTGCGCAGAATTAAGAAATTAGAAAAGAGGTGCAAAATGTTATGAATGCAATTAACAATATCTCTGATTTTTTTTATCATCTAGACTGGAGGATGAAAGAACAATTTGCTCACTGTGGACATATCGAAGATAGTTTCATACGATTGATAAGAAAGATGGGATTGATAGAAGAGGACTCTAATAAAGAATTCTCATACTGACCCTTCTATAACCTATTCGTTCATGTTCAATCAATTGGTGATATCAGAGGAGAAACAATCACTAAATCGGAAGAGTAGTACATTTACCTTATTACATGTATGTCTATGTGTGTAATTTGATTTCAACTTTGTGTTTTCTTTGCTTTTTAATTTTGCTTTTAGATCTCAATATAGTTGAGATTGAGCATAGGATGTTTGTTTTCAGCATTTAGAGTGTTGTGGTTTGGATTGCGACGCTGAATTGATGTATCAAGGTTGAGAAAATACCAAACTTATATGTGTCTTGTAACGTGTATTCTAACCCTTGGAATTTATATATAATTGTGATGTTTTATGTTGTGAATTTTTATTTGTGTTAGTACATCATTTAATCACTTAAAATTTATGTCTTTAATGATTGAATGGATGACATCAAGGCTTCAAATTGATCGAAATCGCAAAAATCTGGAAATTGACCCAATTTTGAAAATCTTGCCGACGGCGCTATCGAAGCCGCCAACAGTGGATTTTTCCCAAGCCTTAGGTTATTAATTCAATAGAGCTTGCTAACGGCGCCCCACCGACGGCGAGATCCCAATAAAACACTTTTAATCGCGATTTTGACCAGTCAACCTCCACTACTCACCATCCCCTTTCTCTTAAAAATTGAAAAATTCGATCTACGGCTTGAAGATCTTGGATTTGGGGACGATTTCAAAGCATTTAGACACCGAATTTTATCATCTCTCGGTAAGATCTTCACTCCAACCTAAAAATATTTGATTTTCACCTTGAATTACTTCCACATTGAGAAGGTCCAAAAAATTTGAGAATGTGGAGAAAAAATTTGGAAGAAATTCATGGAATTTAATTTTGAACTCTTGGAGTCACTCTTGGAAGCCATTATTTGAGTATTTGAAGTGTATTTTGGAATTATTTTTATAATTTTGATTAGATTAACATGACTCCGCGACAAAAGAGGCGACTTGAGTTTGACCAGTCTCGCTTCGTCAATGCGAAGGCTCAGTAGAGATTTATTTCAGTATTTGAAGGGAAGAAATGTATACAAGATCGAGTTTGGGAGAGTCTGAGAGGAGAAATTGAATGTGTTATTACCGAACGGAGGTGGAAAAACTTCTGTTATACCACCAATAACGCTGCTGCGAATATTGTGAAAGAATTTTATGCTAATGTGTACTATTCTGAGGACGGAACCGTTCGAGTGCTGGGATTTTCTGTTGAATTTAGTGCCGCCTGCATTAACTCCATGAAGTCTCAGACTCCTATAGCTGCCATTATGAAACCTTCAGTACAATGGAAGGCCCACTGAATGATGTCATCAACTTTCTCACTAATGGGAAAGGGACATGGAAGATAAAGCAACGAGAACGGGTAAATTTTTTTGCTTTCATGTTGAATGCCACATCTAAAGGGTGAAATTATTTTATTTCCTCTACTCTGTTACCTACCTATCACCATAGTGAGGTAACAAGAGATAGAGCAATTTTGAATTTCTGTATTCATAATAATTGAACTATAAATGTGAGGAGAATTATTTTTAAGAATATATTGACCACGGCAAAGAGTGAAACAAGTGGAGGATTGGGACATCCTTGTCTCATTTATGCACTTTGCCAACTTTCTGGAGTTGAAGCTGGAGATGATGAGGAATGGGCTTACCCTATGAATCCCATTAGTAAAGCTAAATTTAAGACATATGAATCCCATGAAAAATGGAGATCTGGGAGTATGAGTCAAGAACCTTCTACTAGTAGAAATATCCCCTCTACTAGTTATGACCTTCCTTCCTCTAGTTCCCCTACCCTGAATGATTTAATGAATGAGTTGACCTTGCAATGAAAGAGTATAGAGCTAATAAATGAATGAATTTGTGGATTAGAACATAGACATGGNACCGCCGCGTAACAATTCATCCCTTCCTAATTGCGGCGTATAGTCTCAACTGCATGAAAGAATTGCAATCAGACCTAGCTGGAAAGCAATCGACGGGCTCGAGGCGATGAAAACGATTGTAATTCAACCTAGCTAGGTCACGCAATAACCCCAGGATCGCAACTAGAGGGGTAAATTTGTGTTCGTCTAGTTTGCACCAACACCTGTTCGAAGTAGGCTCGTGTTCGAATTAGGCTCATAATAAATCTATTCATGTCGGCTATTGCTCGTGAGCAACTTGAAATAAATTTATTTGTTTATTTGCTTGATTTTGGCTCAAATTAAATGGAGCACAACTCGTAAGCAAACTTCCCAAGCAAGCCATGCGTGTTTTCCTATTTTTAAACTATTCTAAGGCTGTAAGAAAAATTTTGTGCACGCATTTTTCAAATTGAGTCAATTTGAATTTATTTTATATTAATTCTACACAACATTCTCAAGCGGCTTGAGAATGTTGACTCGTGTTCGGCTCGTTCGAAACTGTTCGTATTCGAAATCGGCTCGTAAACAGTGTAATCGTCTTCGACTCGATTTAAATATTTGTGTTCGTCTTCGGCTCATGTTCGGCTCAAAATTGGCTCGTTAAAATTAAATTGAAAAAAATAGACGTAAAGTGTCGGATTCAAACCTGGACCAAATGTATGCAAATTAAGACACTAATCACATCACCACACAATGTGTTACGACATAAACTTGAATATAAATATATATAATATATGATTATATAAATAATATACGTAGTATATTATTATATAAATATATATATATATATATATATATATATATATATATATATATATATATATATATATATATATATATATATATATATAT
>JXCR01143790.1:254433-269008 GCA_002079205.1 Phalaenopsis hybrid cultivar | reverse complement strand
GGAGAGGGGGAAAGGGGAAGGAGAGGGAGAGGGGGCGAGGTGGGGTTTGGAGGGGAGGAGGGGGAAGTAGGAAGAGTGGGGATGGAAGGAGAGATGGAACATGGCTTGGGGTTTAAGGGGGAGAGGAAAGGGAAAATGAAGGTGGAGATTGGGGGGAAGGAGGAGTTAAATGGATAGAGAAGCATTGAGAGACTTTTGTGTGGTTAACAAGTTTCAGGAGCTTACAAGCTTAGAAGATGCTGAATTGCTGATAAATGAAGATTAAGCTGGTGGCTGTATTACACGTGCGGAAATGACTCAACATTTGAACATTATTATGCGGAATTCACATGCATTCAACTTTTAATACATAGCTTGAAAAATTATTCAGTTCTGACATTGCAGTGGCGCCCAACATCAAAAAAATTAAAAATATAATTTTTTTAGTGTGTGACCCGACTCGAGTCCCGCCCAATCGCCTAAAAATTAAACCACGAATGTCAGGTCATTATATGGGAAGGAAAACCGTCGCCTAAGGGTCGAGCATCGAGCATCGTCTGTTTCGTCATCCATTTAGGGTTTTTCATTGTTTTCTTGAATCAGATAGCTTAGGGTTTAGCGTTGCAGTTCGCCGGTCGAAGTACATTCAATACTTTTCCATACCGAGTAGCTTAAGAAGATGGAAGTCGAGCCTAAACTGACGGAAATGGAAGAAAATCCTATGAGAACTAAAATCGAAGAGCCGATGAAGATGGAAACTGAAAAGCCGTCGAAAATGGAGATTGATGAGCACAAGAAAAATGGAGCCAAAGAGTGTAAGAAGAAGGACATCCAAGACGGTTCATCTAGGTAATTTTTTATTTTTGAGGTTGTGCTTTCATTGAAAAGGTAATGTTAACCAAGTTTAGAAATTCAGAATATCTTTACTCAATATTTTGAATAGCCACTTAAATAAGTAATAGTTGTGTTTATCTAAAAACCAAAAGAAAAAATCACTCATATATTTTTTCATACTAATTTTTTTTTGGCTCACTCAATCTTAATATATATATTTTGTAGTATGAATTTGAATGAATAATATTTGAGTAGTATTTGACCATAATAATATCATAATAATAACATAATAATGAGATAATAATCCTAAATAGTACCAAAACAATATCTGAATTTATTAAATAATATCAAACTAATCCAATAATCAGATCAAAATCATACCGAATTAAAACACATAACTTCACCTAAATATTACCATAATAATATCTGAATAAGATTAGAACATTACCTCAAGTTGTGAAATAACTGCATACTAACACCAAACTAACACTAGAGTCACACTGAAATCATATCGAAGTAATACACAGAAGACCACTAAAAAATTACCGTAATAATATCATAATAATATCATAATAATACATGAACAATACCTAAATTTGTTAAATAAAACCAAACTAACACCACAAAACACCATCGAAAAAATATCATAATAATACATAAATAATATTAGAACAATACCTGAATAATATCATAATAACGCTTAAATATCAACTCAATATTAGGGTTTAGGGTTTAGGACAAAAATGATAAAGGCAGAGTGTTTGAAGAAAATTATGCCCAGCCACCCTCTCATCATGATGAAGACAATGAGTTAAACAATGAGTTCAAGAGAGAGCCCCACAATCCTCTCCTATTGGAATACCTCCTGTTGACATAAATAATGAGTTCAACGATGAGAAAACCCACCAAACCTCCCCTGTTGAAGAAGACATTGTTGGCTCCCATGAACACTTCGTTACCAGCTTAATCCGAAGGGTTAAGGGCATACGAAGTAGAAGAAAGGAGAAATTGAGTTCTCCTTTCACTAATTTTAAATTAAAGAGAAGAAAAATAATAAGGGACACCGTTGAGCAACATCTACTTGATGAAAAAATAACAAATGTGGCTGTAGAAACTGATTCCGGTAAGGGCGACCACCAAACAATAACAGAAGAACTAATAATAGATAGTTCAGCCATTAGAGAACAATCAATTGTAGATACTTTAAACAATATTATAGATAGAATTGTCGAGATTGGCCTGCAAACAATTATATAGCATGTTGCACATACCGCTCACAGTGGAGAAGAGCAACGAATAATTGAACATGAAGAAGTAGAAGGAACAATGGAGGATTTTCAGGCATTAGCTCTGACATTGACAAGTTTAGGAGATCAACCATAAGGTGTCCATGAAGAAGATCATGCGATAGCGGTATTTGGAAATGACTTTCTATACAATGTTCTATATCATATAAATTGATTATATACTTCAAAAGTGTCTTTGTTTTTAGCCTTGCTTAACAGACTCTCGGATCAATTTTTCCTGACAGATCGTTGGTATCCATTAAAATGCAGGTAGTGATCGATCAATGTATGTCAAAACACAATAATACTTGAGTAAATCTTCACCTTCAGTAATGCATTACTTTTATTTTATATTAAAGTTTCACAAAGATTTTGTGTTATTCTGTAGGAAGGATATTATGATAAACATTGAAAATATTTTAATAGATCGCAGTACAATCAAAGATTTACTATGCAATGATTGGATTACAAATGATCATGTTGATGCCTCGACCGTCATTTTGAATAGAAAGATGAATGTCGTTTCATCTTTATACATGTCTTATATATATGTATCGTCATTATACTGGGTAATCATTGATTCAATATAATTAAAATTTTAATATACTATGAAAATATTAAAAGTGTGTTTTTTCATGCAGATGTATCATAAAATGGGTAACACCTTAGTGTTTGAACGCCATATCACAAAGTAGAAGGTTAAAAAAGTGGACATTATCTTGTTTCCTATTGTGCATAACCAACACTGAATTTTATTGGTTGCAGAGTTGAATGAAAGGAAGTGAAGAATATATGATTCATTACCCAACCAGATGCACAAGGCCGTGTGCCACGATGTTGTAAGTATACTCCACATAATCTATCAATCCCATTCAACATTATATATACACTATTCAGTATCAAAGTAAACTTTTTAGATTAACTAATTTGCAAGAGATGTTGTAAAATCTTTAAGGGGCAAACTAGCAAAATGACCACTCTCAATCGTTGAAGGTGTTCCCGTTCAAAGTAATAATATTGATCATGGCATCTTTGTCTACAATTTCATGGAAAAATTAGTACAGTCCTACAGATATGATTGGAGTGAGGAGCATAGTTGGCAGACTGACATGTCAAGATTTAGGGCAAAGTTAGCCCATGATATTTGTATGCGGACATTGTCTCTTAGTTAAAAGATAATATAGTGGAATATTGTTATTTGATTAATTAGAATAATATTGAGAAGTATACAAGTTTCTTACAATTACTGTCTCTTTAATGAAAAGCTTTGGCATTATGATAAGCTCTAGCATTACTGTTATAAGTTTCCTAAAATTAGGTTGACTAATATTGAAGAATATTTTAAAATCTGCAATTCTTATAATGGGCTGCTCTGGCATTACATTCTCTATTGTCTTTGCCTCCCTTGTTGTTTTTTAAAAGTTAATTTTATTTGCACTATTATTATAATGTTATTCAATAACTTCTTTTCTCTTAGAAAAATCAATTGAAGAATTGCAATGTTGAATTGACTCTCACAGAAGTTGTCCTTAGCTGCTTCTTCCGTTTTTAATTTGTCTAACTATTGTGCTTAACATATTTGGAAATTTTTAATATAAATTCTATTGCTACAATAAATTATGATCTGGGAACTGTAAAAGTGTTCAGTTGATGTTGGTATAGCTACTTGTAAATTTAGTTACTTGGCCGTGAAATTCTCGTATACAAAAGTATTAATAAAAGTTGTATCTGAAGAAGTTATGTTGTTTGGAATCTAGTTGTGAGGTTATTTTGTTGTTGTTTTATTCTAATAATGACATGTATACCCGCTAGTACAATTAATATTACAATCACTCATTAGATTCCACTTGTCAGGGAGAATGTTTGATTGTGGTCGTATTTTGGTAATATTTCAGTAGTATTACGGTAGTATTAAAAATATCTGATAAATTTTCATAGGGGCTAGAATACAATCGATGTATATTCCAAACATAAATGTTGTACAACCTCGGTACAACCATGCTACGCCTGCGGAGGCTAGAATACACCCACAGAATATTTCAATCACCCCTTCTTACATTCATTTTGCAAGCGAAAATATTTGATTATTGTCGTATTTCAGTAATATTAGTAGTATTATGATAATATTACAATTATATGACAAATTTCCATGGGGGCTAGAATATAACCACGGTATGACCTAGTTACAACCGCGCTACGCCCATAGAGGCTAGAATACACCTGCGAAATATTTCAATCACCTCTTCTTATATTCCTTCTCTACGTGAGGATGTTTGATTATTGTCTTATTTTGGTGATATTACAGTAGTATTACAATTATATGGTGAATTTTCATAGGGGCTAGAATATAACCGTGGTAAATTCAAAATATAACTGTGTTACAACCTCGATACAACCACGCTACTCCCACAGAAGCTAGAATAATATTCCAACTACCCCTTCTTATATTTTTTCTACGCACGAGGATGTTTGATTATGGTCGTATTTTGGTAATATTTTAGTATTATTACGATTATATAAAAATTTCCATGGGGGCTAGAATATAACCGTTGTATATTTCAATTATAACCTCGGTCGAACCTTGGCACAACCGCGCTACACCTGCAGGGGCTAAAATACACCCGCGAAACATTTTGATCACCCTTTATGTTTCTTCGTGCAATTATGTTTCATGTTGGTTGTATTACTGTAGTATTTAAATAATATTTGGGTTTATGTGAGATTTCCTACAGCAGGTTTATTGAAATGTTCCACAGAAGATTACAACAACACCATGGAGGGTTGGGATAACGCATAGGTTATTCCAATAATACCCAGATATACTCAAATACAACCCTGTAAAATTTGAAAATTTTATGGAACATAAAACACTGTTGAGCATCTTTCAGTTTGAATACACTCGTGCACTGCATGAAATTTAAACAGGTACTTGAGACTAGAGATGAATAAATCATTGATAGCCAAATATATTCTGTTAACAAGCATGATATTCCAATATGACCTCGGTACGACATGAGTACAACAGAAAAATATTCCAATCACCCCTTGTAATATTTGTGGTTCGACCACTGGGGCCAGAATATAACTGGTGGAATATTCCAATACACAAGCATTACTACATTGGTACAACTGCGCTAAGCCCGCAGAGGCTATAATACAACTGTGAAATACTCCAACCACCCATTGTAATATTCCATATGTGATGGGGATGTCTTATGGTGGTCATATTAAAGTGTTATTTTAGTAGTATTACAGTAGTATTTGGGTTTTATGATGAATTTCCGACCGCGGGTTGTATTACTGTATTATTTCAGTAATATGCCATGAATTGTATTACGAATTTCCGACTGTGGGTTGTATTACGATATATTTTCAGTAGTATTACACTATTATTTCAGTTTTTTTTTAAGATTTTATTATTGTTGTACTATTTGGCCATGTAATTTATTGGATATAGATTAGGCATTGCATTTGCATTTGCAATGTTGTAATATTTTTAATAATGTTGGTTTGTTAGTCAAATCACTTTATTACCATGATATCACATTTATACCACAATAATACCAGGAGAACACCAGCATTAACACCGTAGTAGCTACAATAATACCACAATAACACCAGAATAACACATCAATGCAATGAAGTAAGAAAAAATATATAACTAAATCCATAATCTATATTCAAACAATACCACAATAATACACAGATAAAACAACCGAAATTCCAATATCACCTTCGAAACTAGAATAACATACACAAATCTCATGGGGCAGACGTTAAGTTATTGAAATAAACAAAAATATCTTTATTTTCGCTAGGAGAATCTCAAACAGTACATTGATTTAGGTAAATAGTTCAATACATGCTTTAGGTAAATTAAACAGAAACAACTCGTGACAGTTTTTGGAATTTTACATATCATCATTTAGGTTCATCAATAAGCTCGTATATGAGTATCTGAGTAGTGATATAAGCAATTCATGCTAATTTTAAGTAAATTTGAAAGAAAGTAGATAAATATAATCAAAATTAATGTACATATTGCAAACCGTTTCAAATATTAAGTTATATACCTGATTATAGCGATTTGACATTGCAAACAAGTTTGGGTCGCATGGGAGAGCTGTATCTTGACTTGAACTTGCTTCTTTCTTCTTTCCTGTAATATAATGTTTCATGTTATGGAGTATTCATGTTTCATGCTAAAGAGTAGTAATGCAACGTGCCTAAGCACACATTTATGAGTATAAGTAACACTTACTTTTTTACTCTGCTTGCTATTCTTCTCCCAATAGATTTTAACCTTACATTAGACATTCCTTTTGGGCACATCTTTGTTGGGTTGTTCAAATTGTGCTCTTTAGTTGGTGTCTTTTTCTTATTTGATTTTGGCTTTTCCCGATGTTCTATCCCATTCAATATGGCATCTGCATCGATTGTTATTTTCTTTATTGTTTCCATCACATGTTTCTCAGCCAGTTTATTACCTTGCGTTGTGGTACTGATTTGACATGCAAAATTTGAACTTGTGTGTGATATATGAGTCCACTTGAAGAACATAGTAACATTTGTGACTCCTTGAGATATTTATACCCGTATTTGTTATATATGTCCCTTTTTGTATGAACAGACCACCACAATAATATATATATATATATTTATCAAGGATCTTTATTATATTTTAGATGTTAAGAAGCCTTAAAGTGTGAGCTCAAAATTAACTTATAATTTTAAATTTTTTGCAACTTCATGTAATTTCATAATTATTTTT
The DNA here is from genome assembly GCA_002079205.1 of Phalaenopsis hybrid cultivar. Lineage (NCBI taxonomy): Eukaryota > Viridiplantae > Streptophyta > Magnoliopsida > Asparagales > Orchidaceae > Phalaenopsis > Phalaenopsis hybrid cultivar. The sequence goes on along the minus strand of JXCR01143790.1, from coordinate 262,138 downwards.
GTCGAGTTTAACAATTTGGCGTCTATCTGTGTCCTTATTATCTAAGTTTATTATATAAAATTTTGAATCCCCATTGGCAGATTGCTGACCTCATTTTTGAGGTCTTCTTTTCCCTTCCTTAGATACCCTAGGATCTAGCTTTAGGATTTCTATTTTGACTCTCCTAGAGGACTAGACTGGGATCTACACGACTTAAAAATTCAGACCATTTCTTCGCTCCTTGCAGTTTCATATTGACGGTTTCTAATCTTCAACGTCCAGTTGAGTCGATTATAGTCGAACATGTTGAAACTCTTGCTGAGTTCCCATAAGGATTTAAAAGCCATAAGTGAACCCCACAGTGTGTGAAGTTTAATTTTTTGCTGCGAGCAGTTTATTTGACTTTGGTTATTGATTATTTGAAGACCGGTAAATGATTCACTCGTTAAACGGCTTTGATCAGGTTAAAATAATTTTGTTTGTCACGTCTTACGCGAATCAAAGTTAATTTGGTGCGATCGTTGACGAATTTATCCGGACAACTCCGGCTGACGAAAAGGATCAGGTCGTTGTGTCCGAAATGTTAATTTTAGCTAGGGAGGACACCCATTTTGTTAGGGTGTCGTGCACAAGTAAATCGTGTAAAATTTAATATTATTTTAATATTTTTCTTTGATAAAATCATTTTTGATAAAATTTTCATATAAAAAAAGAATAAAATATCTTATAAACCTAAATTCTAATCCTCCTCACACGCTTCTTCTTCCCCTCATGGGACCGAAACTTGCCCTATATCTCTCTTTGCTCCTTTCGGGCGACTAAGGAGGCATCATTGTCGGTTTCTCCGGTCATCTCATTCTTCTCCAGTGGCTGCTTACCTTCTTCTCCGGTCATAACTGTCGGTCACTCTCTATTTTTTCCGCGCAATAGATTTGGAGCACGTTTCGTTCTTAGGTTTGTGTGGGCCCTTGCCGTGAGTTCCCCTTCCCTTTGCTCGGCTATAAATACCCCATGGGAGGGGAAGATTAGAGGTGCGATTTTTTTCTTTGGAGATTTTGGAGAAACACAGTGCTGAGGTTCATTTTCCGTTGGAAACTTTTTTTTTATTTTGTGGTCTTTCTTCAATCTTTCATTTCTTGAGCTAAGAAGAAATCGAGGGTTTTCTTACTTTTCTCGTTACTGCGTTAACAAGCATTTGAGGTCAGATTCTGTTAATTTTGTTTAGTTCTTGGGTTTGATTATGTAGTATTCACGAAGTTAGAAATATATTTCTGGTTCTTAAGGAATTAATTTCTCTTAAACTGTGGGACTCAATTTGACATGAATCAAAATTATGAATCTATTCTTGGATTGGTTATAAGATCACATATATATGCAAAGGTTCCTAAAGCATGATTGCTTGAATTGTTATTCTCGTCCCTTTAAACTCTTGACTCATATTGATTTGAAGGATTCTTCGTGTACTCTTACGAATCCGAACATCTCTTTCTCTCCCAAATTTATTTCACTCGGTCTTCCTCACCTAGCCAAATTTCTTTCACTCGTTCTTCCTCACCTAGCCAAAACTTTTGGCTCGTTTCCTCTTATGCAGTAAGGTTATCCTTCTGCGAAGCACATTTATCTTAGCCAAACTTTATTTCCCATTTTGATTTAATGATAATAAATTTCTTTACTATGATGCTCACTTTAACCTTCAAAGGTCATCACTACATTTCTTTGGTTGTTAGCTGGCAAACTTGTTGCTTTTCTTTTATACTGTTAGATAATTGTTATTTACAATTTCATTGCATTCAATTCTTTTTTGATTGGGACATATAGAGGATGGATACAATAATCATTTGGAAGGAATTATGCTATGCTTCATTATGCTTCATGGAAATACTACTCGTCATTGTTGATGGAGGTTTAAGTGCTACATATGAAAAAAAATATAGGAATTGGATGGTATGTCTGTAAACTTCTTTAACATATATGCTCCTTGAACTTCCTTTGCCTGTCGAAATATTTGAACGTTGTAAAATACTATTGATGATTTTATTGCTTCGTCACAAGAATAAATTATAGGTTTCTTAAAGCATAATGGCTTAATTTGTTGTTGCCCCTACCCGAAAGCATTTGAATGGCTCCTTTTGTGTCAGTTAGGCGGCTCTTTGTTAGCCTTACCCGAAAGCAACCATTTGAGTGTCTTTGCATTGGACTAGTTCTCCGAGTGCTGATTTATTTGGTTCCCCTACTGTCTCTACCCGAGAGCACTTGTTTAGGTTTCTTTGTGTTGTGTGGGACTCATACCTTATGAAAATGTCATATAAATACTAACCAATCTCTAATGTATTTGCATAATTAATAACCAAGCTTTCTTATAAATATTTATAATATTTTAGTTTGATATTCTTATATATAAGTATTTCTGTTCATTTTTTTTCTTTTTTTTATTTTAAAAGAAGTCGTCAGCTTGTCGATCATAGTATACTTCTCCCATTCGAATAAATCTCCCTCCCGAACCATATAAATGATTCAAATAGGAGAAGAACCGAATAAAAAGGGACATACGACAAAGTGAAAAACAAGAGAAAAAGTAAAACATGGGGAGTGTACGTGCGATAAACCTCACAAAGATAGGTTAAGAATGTCCGCCCAAACGAGATCGGGCGGAGACACCTTAAACCAATATCCAATCTACATAGACTACCCATAACCAGAGAGTCAGGTGTATGTACCTGTTCTGGGGTCAAGAGCACTCCCAGAGGAACGTGTTTCTACTGGTTAATTACATTTTGGGGGATACCCAAGAATACTCTCAATAAAAGGAGTTTCACTTCATATTATATTAAACCTGGTGTATAGGCAACCAAAGGAAGGTTATTCCGTGTGGGAACATTCCCAATGCTTCAAAGCTCATGCTAAACAATTGGGCAGAGAATGGGTCTCTCACATCCCGGAATGGATAGCGACTTATCAGCACATGGAACCCACGAAATAACCTAAATCATCTTAACGGAGATCTCCCAATACGTCAAAGCACATCCGGACCAAAGGGCAGAGGACAAATCATCAATGGGCGGCAGCTCATCGACATCGGGCCGTCAAGGTGATATCAACGAGGTCAAGGAGCGACATGGCTCAAATGGGCTCAACAAAAAGAAGGTAGAGTGATCCTTAAAAGTAGAGGTAACTGGGTCGGGGTACCACGGATCCGTCATACACAACTACTAGGACCCTAAGTTTACCTGATCGTGAAGGTAGTCGACCCAACACGGAAATCCCCGGTCAGCAATCCGTGAATTGCATCATCCACGGGAACCTCGGTAGCCCTAAGGTTAGGAAAGAAAACTCTATCCTATGACTACAAGTTGGAGCTCCAAGAGGTGGGACTTATACCTGCTGAAATAGCAAGGATGGGGTACCACGGACCCGTCAGACACAGCTACTAGGACCCTAAGTCTACCTGGTCGTGAAGGTGGTCGACCCAACACGTCCTGAAAACCCCGGTCAGCAATTTATGAATTGCATCATCCACGGGAACCTCGGTAGCCCTAAGGTCAAAGGAAAGAAACTCTATCCTATGACTACAAGCTAGAGCTCCAAGAGGTGGGACTTATACCTACTGCGGAAATAGCAAGGATGCCTCGGGAAAGAAAGAGAAAGTGGAGGTTCAGCTACAAAGCTGGAAATGCTCTAAACAAAAGGACTTACACCCCGTCTGGGTCGGGGAGCCTTCTAACATCCTAGGCACACTAGACAACCACCTATATGAAGGTATGTTGGGCCAGTCGGGTTAGAAAAGTATGGAGACTTCTCCTCGGGACATACAAATATGAATGCAGTTATCTAGACTGATCCTAAGTATTGTGGAGGCCCTATTAATATATGCAAGAAAATAAATGCTGCAATTTTTAAATCCTGAATATTTTAATTCTAAATTTTAATTATCTTAAATTTTTTATTTAGGATTTTGTAGAAAATTACAATTTTAGGGTTCTTAATGAGCTTATGTTGTATCATGAAATCCCAGATAAAACACAGAAAGAAAACAAAGAAAACACATGCAAGTGCATGCATGCAACATGATGCAAAAAAAAAGCAAAGCAAGTCAAACCATAATAATAAACAGGTCGGTGTCGCTGGGTCGGCAACATATCCTAGAAAAGAAAATGGCAGGCAGACTCCGCATATACATGCCTGGTTCTAATTCTATACATCAATATAAAATGCAGAGCATCTGCTCCTGTCCCCTCCACGTGGTTCCCGTGTTAACGACTCGGAACCCGTGCCCGTATCTTATTTCTGCTATATGACTCTCCTAGACTCTAAAAAATACATAGAGAAAAGAAAAAAAACTCAATCCTGCATGGAAACAAGTGTCAGGAGGAAAACTTAAATGCACATAACGTATCATGAGTCATGCCTTAAAAGTGGGGGGAGCTAATAACACCTGCAAGCAAAAAGGTCAGAAATCATTACTTGCTCCCCCATAACAGTACATGTGTGTGTGCATAAAAATAGGCATGACTTCCAGCAGAAGAACGCCCTAACATACTACCACACATATGCAACATGCAACACATCACAAGCATAATGCAAAAGAAAGATACCTGACTAGGGCAACCAATCCAACAAAGAACAATAGCCAGACATCAAAAAGACTATCTAGCACCCTAAATCCTAGCCTAGCACACCATCTACCGAGAAAGTGCATTGACCTAATATATAAGTGAGGGGTAAGTTTTGGTATGGTATGACTTTGATGGTGTCACTTTATTAGCCCCATCCTAAAGATCCAAAAAAATCTAAAGAGTGTCACAAAAGGGAATGACACTAATTAGATTCATTGGATTCTTAGCACAACCATACTCATGTCAGTTCTAATGACTTAACTTGCATTGCTCACTGAAATCGCACAATCATACTCATGTCAATCCCGATGACTTGACTCGCATTGCTCACTGGGATTAACCCAGCCAAGCAATGCTCGTTAAGGCATCGCGACCAACACAGGGTCACTCTCCTAACAAACCTGGCTCGCTATCCATGCAAATGCTAATGCAGTCAAATCAGAACATATAAGTAGTGACAAAGAGTATGCCATGAAGGCAGTGACTCGTAGGAATGGGAATGTCGTAGTGGCAGGGGCTCGAAAATAGGGTATGCCGATAAGGCAGTGACCCGAAGGTGGGCATGCCGTGGTGGCAGTGGCCCGAAAAGAGGGCATATCGGTAAGACAGTGACCCAAAGGTAGGCATGTCATAGCAGCAGAGGCCCGAAAAGAGGGTATACCGGTAAGACAGTGACCCAGAGGTAGGCATGCCGTAGCGGCAAGGGTCCGAAAAGAGGTATGCCGGTAAGGCAGTGACCCGAAGGAAGACAACTCAAGTATATGAGATCAATCATGCAAACAAATATGTACATGCACATACACAACATGCAAAGGAGCAAGTGGTAGGTCGATCGGGATGGAGCATCCGGTCAAACCAAAGTATTGTGCCAACCAGACCGGGGTAGGATGTGACCGATTTGGGATAACCGATCGAGGCACAAGTGGTGTCGGTGCAGGTGCAAGTGCAAGGTGCAAGGTGCAAGTGCAAGTGCGATATAGACACACAATATGTAACAATGCAAGACACACATATGCAAACAATGAGGTGCAAATGACCACATATGATAGCAAGCCACGCTCGTACTAACGACCTCACCTAAGAAACCTAAGGATTAGACCCTTGGATATGCGGCACCGTCGCCTCTTCTTTTGGTGAGAGAATGTGGGGGGTTTTCTCCCCGATCTCCGAAGGGAAAACTCTCCACAGCGTCGTGAAATGTGCTAGCTACAAAACTTTTGCCATTTCGCGAACTCCTCCAAACTTTGCAAAGCGAGCCAGCTATGAAGCTTCTCTCTCTTTGCCAAATCTGACCCCCTAGCTTCTCCAAGTAATGCTGGGGAAACCCAAAGTAAGGGGAGTGAGGGACTCCGACCCATCGGGACTTGACACTCGGCTCTACGGAGGGTGTTTGGTTACACACAGGAAGTCCTAACCTAAAGGCTAGCTCTAGAAAATTGACGATCCATCACACAGGCACGTCATCGCGTTGACCCATGCCGGCGCACGCAGCCCGTGTGGGCGATCGAACCCACATGCCTAGACACTACTAAACCTAGGGCTAGCTAGAAGTTTAGGGGATCTCACCACCGCGAAGGTTGCAGGCTCGTTCTCTTTATTTGCTCCAAGTCGTCGACGCACAGTCCGTGCTCCAGTGTATCTCACAATGAATCATGCAATGAGGAGAATAGGAGATAGGAATTAGTGAGGTATACAAAGTACCAGAAAATAAATAATTTAGCAAATTCATTCCTTCTAATGAAGAGTGGCATTAAGTTAAGTGTTAGGAATTGTGTGTTTGGAGCTAGTTGACCTCACTTTTGGTTGAGGTTCAGTTTTTCCTCTTTAGTAGCCTAAGGTCTAGCCATATGACTTGACCTCACTTTTGGTTGAGGTTCAGTTTTTCCTCTTTAGTAGCCTAAGGTCTAGCCATAGTGACCTCAAGTTTAGTTTTTCCTCTTTAGTAGCCTAGGGTCTAGCCATAGGACTTTTCCTGTTGATTATTCCTAGAAAACTAGACATGACACCCTCACCATTAGAAATTCTACCCTCTTATTTACTCAACCTGAAGTTTCACATGTTGGTCTCAACCTCTAACTACTTAGTAGGTGGAGTCACTATGGAGGAAACTCAAGATGAGTCACCCTTAGGATTGTTGGACCTTAGGGTTGACCTTGGGTGTTGGTCTGGAGCTAAGGCACTCACTACACTAATCTTCACCCACAATCACTTACAACCATGAACCCAGCTAAGGCACTCACTACACTTATCTGCACCCACAATCACTCACAACCTGAACTCAAATTTTTAGCTAGATCCCTTGATCTTTTGGGATACTCATGTAGATGGTCCCCTAAACCTACTAGCCCACTAAGGCACTCACTACACTTATCTGTACCCAAATTTCTAATAGATTGGGATACTCATGTAGATGGTCCCCTAAACCTACTAGCCCTAGAGCTAGATCCCTTGATCTTTTGGGATACTCATGTAGATGGTCCCCTAAACCTACTAGCCCTAGGGAGGGCTAGGTCTAATTCACTCACTACACTCATCTACACTCACAATCACTCACTACCCTAAACCTAGAACTTCTAAGCCTAGTTGATCTTTTGGGATACTCATGTAGATGGTCCCCTAAACCTACTAGCCCTAGGGTTATGTTTTACTTGATCTTTTGGGATACTCATGTAGATGGTCTCCTAAACCTACTAGCCCTAGGGCTATGGTTTAGCTAAGACCACTATGTAGATGACCCAAAGTGGGGTTTCCTTTGGTCCATGGCTTATTGGTGATGATTGGCACCTCAACTCTACCAAAATACCCATCTTGGCCTTTTACCTCTAAAACACTCCCTAATTACCAAAATACCCCTCTTGGGCTCAAAATCCAAAAAATTCTCAGAAAATCCTAATAAATCCCAAATATTCCCAATTTAATTTCTCTCAACTACCCTATGACCCAAAATTTGACCCCAAAATCCCCAAATTGCCCTTTAAAGACTCAAATTTCCCCAAATCCAACTCAAATATCCACAAATTTGATCTCAATTGACCCTAATTCCAATCCTAAACTCAAATTCACTTTTGATATAACCAAAATAAACCAAATCCAAGCTCAATTGGTCCATGATT
>JXCR01143790.1:206602-244014 GCA_002079205.1 Phalaenopsis hybrid cultivar | reverse complement strand
AGCCTGGTCTTTAGGAAGGTTTTTTGTGGCTGTGAAATCATTACTTTGGTGGCTTAGACATGGTCAAGTCAATTTTTGGTGAAAGGGTCCAAGTGAGTGCAAAAGCCCAAAACTTGGGTTTGGGCTAGGTTAGCCATGTCAATTGACTCAATTGATTGTTGAATTTGGTGCAGATGATCATAAGGAACAACTTTGGTGAAGGATGTAAGTGGTTTTGAGTTCAATTGAAAGGTCAATTTGAAGGAATTTTGAATTTTAATCAATTTGGTCATGTTGGGCTAGGCTTGGGTCTAGCTTGGGTTAGCCTTGGGCTAAGTCCAAATTGATTATTGTAAATGGCCAATAGGGACCTCATGAAGAGTTTTCAACATGAATTGAATGCCAATTTGGAGGTTAAGTCAATCAATTGGGTGAAATTTAGGGACTTCCCCAATTTGGGGCTAAATTTGGGAATTTTGGATTTAGGCCAAAATTAAATGGATTTGAGGCTTCACCAATGTCAATTGATGGTTGATTTTGATGTATAGGAATGTCATAAAGATTTTTTCAACATTAATTGAGGCCAATTAACTAGGCTATGTGTTCAATTTGGTGAGATTAAGTCATATGGTCAAAATTGGGGTTTTAACCCAAATCAAAATTGGGCTCAAATCATGGACCAATTGAGCTTGGATTTCATTTATTTTGGTCATATCAAAAGTTAATTTGAGTTTAGGATTGGAATTGGGGTCAATTGAGATCAAATTGGTGGACATTTGAGTTGGATTTGGGGAAATTTGAGTCTTTAAAGGGCAATTTGGGGATTTTGGTTAAAGATAGTCAAATTAGCCAAATTGGGTCATGTGGTAGTTGAGAGAAATGAAATTGGGAATATTTGGGATTTATTGGGATTTTCTGGGAATTTTTAAATNAAAAGTCCTATGGCTAGACCCTAGGCTATTAAAGAGGAGAAACTAAACCTCAACCAAAATTGAGGTCAACAGGCTATCCAGATATAGTAATCCTCACTTGAAAAAGAAAAAGAAAGGATTGGAAACAATTCCTGAAAAGAAAAGAAAAAAAATATAGGATTGAAAGCAATCCAAATAAGATAAAAAAGAAAAAAAGTATAAAAGTGAGGAGAAGCTTGAGGAGAAGCCTAATCGAAAAATTGGCTTCACTGGACCTACCTAAAGGAAAATCTTGATACGAGATGCCTAATCAAAAATTGGCTTCACTGGACCTACCTAAAGGGAAAACCTAAATACAAGATATGCCTAGTCAAAAATTGGCTTCACTAGACCTACCTAAAGGGAAAACCTAAATATATTCTTAAATCTTAATTTTTGGAGTTAGATCTTTTACTAGTAGTGTTCTCATGAAGTTCCTATCATTTGAATATTCTAAGTGACTTAGTATTATTTTACTAGTAAGAGTTCTCATGAAGTTTCTATCATTTGAATATTCTAAGTGACTTGATATTACAACATATAGTCATCCTTGAAATGAATAGAAAATTACAACTCTTAAACTTGATGACTAGATAATCTTATACCTACAGAGTTAATTTAATTATTTGAATTTTTTTCTAAAAAACTCACTATGGTATTTACTTAAATCAAACTTGTAGTATTTCTGAATTAAAACTTTACTACAATAGCTCATAACTTTTATGTAGTACTAAAATTACTTGAGGACAAGTAATAGTTAAGTTTGGGGGATTTTGACTAAAGGAAAATATGTTGAGATTTTCATACCTATTTTACACTGATTTTGATGATATTGCACTTTAAAGAAAGGTATTTTTGATGTTTTGTTGCAGGTATGTTGAATTATGGTCATTAAAGCAAAAAGATGCAAAATGGAGCGAATTTGGAGCGAAAAGGACCAAAATATGAAGATTTGAACTAGGGCTCCGACGGTGGGTTTTTCCTGAGAGTTCAGAATCAAATATTCCAGAAGGCCACCGATGGCACCCTCGAGACCTTCGACGATGAGATCGACGGTTATCTCAACAGGTGCATTGAATGTGAACAATTTTTGAGGGGATGCTTAGGTAACTCTTGGAAAAACTCTTTTACAACTTTAAAAGAAACTTTTGGACAAAAATTAGAGAAGGTGTAGACTGTAGAGAGTTTAATTTAGGGTTTGCGAGGAATTCTTTGAGAGATTGTAAGAGTGGAGAGAAAGTGAGAGATTTCTTCCTCCTTGCCACTTCGAAGAAGAATTCTGTGTACTGTAAATAAAGAAAGAGATTCAGAGGAACTTCGAGGAGTTTGTTGGGGAGGAATTAGAGATAAGTGGTATTTACTTATTGTAGTTTGTATGACTTTGCTTTTATACATAAATTCTGAGTGTTTTGTACCTTCCCCATGATTCCTGAGTAGTTTTCTCTGTCTTTCTCCTTGTCTTGAGATTTTGTGAAATGGTTATTTGAATTGGTTGAGCCTTGAGAATGTTAAAGAAGTTGTGATGATCTTTTCACTTTGATCTTAATTTACTTTCAGTCTGGCCAATTTATTTGTTAAAATATGTTGAGTTTTACAACTAAAGTGAAGATTACATCCAAGATTTAGGAAGGTCAAAGTCCTTGAAAGTTGGGTGCAAATAAATAGGAAAATAAAATTATCGGGTGTATAATTAGAGATTTTAGAGTGATAGACTAAAATCCTCAATTTGTTCCTATCGTTTGGCTGCTGAAGTTTAGATGTTAGCCCTCAGGTGAGGGGAACGTGGGAGCTCCTAAGTGAGAGTCGATATCCTCCCAGCCTAGCCGCAGATTCAATAAACAAGCATAGGATTAGTCTATGTTCTTTATGCCTGGACCAAAAGGTAAAGAATAGGTGTGCTCCTATTTGGCACAATCCAATTTAAACTAATTCACTTATCCATTCACTATAATTTCTTGACAAGGAGAAGGATGATTTCTTATATATTGAATATCACAGTCCATTCACTATAATTTCTTGACAAGGAGAAGGATGTTTTCTTATATATTGAATATCACATTAAAAACCTCAATCCATTCAATATAATTTCTTGACAAGGAGAAGGATGCTTTCTTAGATATTGAATATCACAAATTAAACCTCCATTCACTATAATTTCTTGACAAGGAGAATGATGTTTTCTTATATATTGAATATCACATTTGAACTTCACTATAATTTCTTGACAAGGAGAAAGATGCTTTCTTATATATTGAATATCACATTAAAAACCTCATTAGCTATAATTTCTTGACAAGGAGAATGATGTTTTTTCGTATTGAACTCACATTAGAAACTTTATTAGTAGAATTAGTTATTTAAGAGTTATTAAAATTACATATTTATTTAAATTGCATATTAATGATAGATAAGTAATTTGAACTATATTGTTGTGATTAAGTATTAATTTTCTAAAATCTTAGTTCATAGCCTCTAATATTACTCCCTGTGAGATCAATATCCAAGACTCCATTAGAGCCCTGAATTACTTGAGCGATACGTATACTTGTTGTGGGATCGATATCCAAGACTCCATTAGAGCCCTGTATTACTTGAGTGATACGTATACTTGTATTACTCCATGTAGGATCTGTTGTGATTAAGTATTGATTTTCTAAATCTTAAGTTCATAGCCTCTAATATTACTCCTTGTAGGATCGATATCCAGGACTCTATTGGAGCCCTGTATTACTTGAGTGATACGTATACTTGCATTGATAAGTGTGACTTTGCAATTATTGAATATTTTATACACATTTTTATCAAATCTATAATCTTTGTCAAGTTTTTGGTGATAATGTGACTTTGCAATTATTGAATATTTTATATACATCTTTATCAAATCTATAACCGCTGTCAAGTTTTTGGCGTCGTTGCTGGGAAATTAAATCTTCTAGCATCAGTATCAAATTCTTATATTTTTAAGCATATATAAAGTCGATGTCAAATACCTTCCACTAAAGTGCCATATCTCCAAAATAGGTAAAAAAATGCGTCTAAAAATACTATATATTTTAAGTGTTTCAAGGTTCTTGACGAAAAAAGAAATTTTAAGAATAATGCAATATCTAACTTTATGAATAAGATAGTTGAGTCAATAATATATCTTATAGCAGTATCCCGAAAGGAAGAATTAGAAGATAACTTGAGACAAAAGAGTAACAAAGTAGAATTTGATCCAGAATCTTAATCATCTAAAAAGAATCCGATACAAAATTTAAGAGATCTTGAATTATCTTATAGAGATCCATTTCTTATAAATTTCAAAGATGATATTAATATGAAAATTAAGAAAATCATTTGAAGTATCATGAGGAATTGTAATTTGAATCAATCTGAAAAGGAAGACCTGAAGGAAAAAATTAAAATTTGAGGATTTTGTAGGAATCCCTAGATCTGGAAAAGATTGGGTTGTTGATCAAGTATTATTTAAATGAAATTTTGATCCAGGAGGAATCATTTGTCGGGCTGATGATGTTAAACCAAGCACATTATGGGAGACAACCCATAGTTATTAGTGTGGTTTGATTTAGAATGCTTGAGAGTCATGAATATTAGTGTTGTATTATGTTTTCCTTAGTATGGATTGATCAGCATGATTGGTGATTGGTGGATGTTTGGATTGTTATTGGATTAATTTGATCTTTGTGTGTCGATCAGTTTGATTGATATTGGTGGATGTTTGGATTGTTGGGGGATTGATTTGATCTTTGTGTGTGTCATGAAGGAGGTGATTCCTTAACTTCTAATGACTAGACTTATATATGTTCTCTTCTAGTAGTTGGATTAACGAGTCCACTACGACTTAGGTCTCAACCGGATTTGAGTTTTACAGATGAACCTATTTGATGAGAAACATTTGGATGATCTTACACTATGCTTATAACTGTTAGAGGTGCTTAAAATGATATGGTGACGCCTGAGGTTGGTGATCGTGACACAATGATCAGGGGTAATCTTATCCTTGGGGTTAGAATCTATAAAAACATTTAAAAGCACACAATTGATTAGTGATGTAATTGCGTTAGAAATTGGAAGTAAAATCTTGAGTTGCAATAAGTTAAAGGAAACATTAACCTCATTTATCATGTGTGTTTGTGTTTGTGTTACACCAATATAGAGATTTGGAGAGCACACACACACACACACAGATATATATATATATATATATATATATATATATTCCTATGTCGATACCTATTCTACTTATTAGACTTTTCTTGAGTTTAGTTTTATTCTAACATGTTCAGTTTACATTTACTTTCTATTGCAAATCGTTCTGTCCTGATGAATACCTGTAGATATTATTGACAAACATTTGTGGTAGATAGAATTTCTGAACTATTTTTCTTCCTGCTTATATTTTCTATGTTGAATGTTATACATGTTAAAAATCAAGTTTAAGGGTAGGAAGAAGAATAAATTTTAAAGTTAGTATACTTCCTTTTAGTTTAATATTATTGCAAAACATGTTTTAGACTAGATTTACTTTCTTCTGCAGTCATTCTATCCTGATTATGCATGTATATGAATTTGATAGGATGTTGTAATTACCGGTAAATTTAGCTTTTATTTTTCTTCCTTCTACATTTTATCAAATTGATTGCAAGATATTTAAAAATTTAAGTTTAGGGGAAGGGAGAAAAACATTTTAAAATAGAACCTTATTTGTTCTCAATAAATTACATTTTTAAAATTATTTTAGTATAACCTATGGTATGTTGGGTTAGTTTTAGATAACCTTTTTTTTTATTTTATAAATTTCATAGTAGACTAAGCAAAAGTTTTTAAGAATAAAAGTTAATTCTAAAGTTAAGATGTTTAGTATAACAGTATAAGATTATGCTTTTACTATTTAAAGTAAAGAAAATTATATTTTTAGAATTATTAAGGATCTTAGATTTATACTTAAAAGGAAGAATTGAGACTCTGAAAGATATTTTTCAAAGCTAATATACATTTATCAAGCAATAAAATTTGAGAAGTTCTTAACTTTAAGAAGAGGATAGTGGAGTTCAAAATCATAAAGGCTATCTAGCTATAGCAATCCTCACATGACATAAAAAGGAAAAGAAAGAATTGAAAACGATCCTGAAAGAAAAATAAAAAAAAATAAAAAAAAGAAAAACAAAAAAGGAAAATATATCTGATGAGAAGCTTGAGGAGATGTCTAATAAAAAATTGGCTTCACTAAAATCATCTTAAGAAAAGAGACTTATTTACATTTTTGAACTTCTATTTATAGTATTAGTATCCTTACTAGTAGAGTTCTCATAAGATTCTTTTTCTTGTAATTCTTTTAAGTACCCTCAGTATGACAAATTGCAATTATTTTTAAAATAAATAGAAAATCAGAACTCTTAGACTTGACGACTAGATATTCTTACATTTTAGTTTTAACCTGAGTTACTAAAAATTTTTCTAAAGTTTCACTATTGAATTTATAAGATAAAAACTATAGAAATCTTTAAGTAAAACTCACTACCATAAGTTATAAATTTTACCTAGTACAAGGAGTTACTTGAGGACAAGTAACGTTTAAGTTTAGGGGGAATGATCCACTTTAAAGTTTCTTGTTTTTAATTCACATTTCATGATCATTTTATGTACATTTTTTATGATATTGCACTTTAAAGGAAGTTATTTTTCATATTTTTTTTCAGGTACAAGGAATGAATTTTTGGAGAAAATGAAGTGAAAATTGTGTAATTTGGAGCCAAATTAAGCAGGGAAGAAAATTTTGATCTGACACATTTTTTATATTTCTTTCTATGCTTAATGTTTTTCATATTTATCCCATATTTTAAAATGAAATTACACTTTAAAAAAAGGTTATTTCTCTACTTATCTTGTAGGTATAACACTAGGAGTGAATCAGAGCTGAAATGGGTGAAACGGAACCAAAACGGAGCAAAACAGGTATCCTACCTACAGGGCAGTGATATAGCACTCAGAATAGTGCCATAGCACCAGTCACATCTAGAAATAGGTGATATAGCAGTGATTATGGAGCTGTAGCACCCGACATGGTTTTTTGATGGGCTTTGAGCAATTCTGGGCCATTATGGGATGTTCTGGAAGCTTTTGAACAACTTGCACACCCCATGGAGTGATTCAATGAATCTAGACATATTTAAATGTAGAGATATGTCTCTTAGAGTGAAAGGGTGTGTCTTTTCAATAAAGAGATGTGTCTCTTGGAGAAAGGAGGGTTTTTTCTGTCTCTTTGAATAGAGGGGCTTGACGAGTCGCATGCAAGTTTTAGGAGGAGTACTTAGAAGGATTTTAAAAAGAGTTTGGTGTTAGTATGGAGATGTAGATTTTCACTGTGTCTAGAGAGATTGGTGAGGGGTTTTGAGACGTATGTGTAAGGAATCTACGGGTGGTGCATGGATCTACGGGAGACTTTGGTGGAGAGATTTTTTATTCTTTCAGAGGAAAAAAACTAAGTATTGTGTTCTTCATTATCTTCTAATTGTTGTAAACACTTTATAGTGACAAAATTTTCTATGGTGTTTTATCCATGCTTCATAAGTAGTTTTCTTTACTCTTTTCTTTTAATATGAAGTAGTAGCATGCGTAGAAAAATTTATTCTAGGATAGAATTATTTTTATTTTCATGTGCTGAGCAATATCTCATTTGTTTCATTGACATAACTTAAGTGGCAATAAGTTATGTTAAAATTTGTTGTAAGTGAAACTAAGACTCGGGAGAGCGATGATCTCACAATTAGAGTGCACTCACATTGTCTGGTTGGCTATTGCAAAATAGTTTTGGCGGTAATGCAACTTTTAAAGAAATATAATTCATGATCTATTTATATTAGTTGCTTTTTGGTGACAGATAATTGCATAAAACTAATAGAATACTAAGATTACATATACACTCAGAAGAGGATAGGTAGACATATGTTCCTTGTTGGCACATAATTTAGTTCATAATTCTATCAATCATTTTACTACTTATGTCATTATCTTCATTTTAATTTTCATTTCCAATAAGATAGATGCATGTTTAAGAATTTAGATGTGCTTAGATATTCTCTTATTTAATTAATGTGATGGTATTTTCTCCGGCTCTTAATTAACTTTGCAAACTGATCACTTGGTGTTGAAATCTGTTGTGAAACATAATTACCCGTGAGGGCTATGATTTCACCAACAAGTGAGTACCACATTTCATCTTGGGAAGAGCCATTGTGATCACCTAGGGGGAGTGCAAATAGATAGGGAGATAAGTTTTGATTGGCGTAGAATTGATGTTTCTAGGGTGATAGACGAGATTCTTTTACCAATTTGGTCTAGAGTTTGGATTGTAAGAGTCCCTGGTAGATCTTATAGAGAGAGCACATCGGGCAATTTGGAAGTGAGAGGTCAGAAAGTACTCAACACTACTACACAAGTTGGTGAAAAACTCTAGGTTAGTTAATGTTTTTTGTTAGCACCGGGAGGGGGTAAAAAATAGGTATGCCCCTATTTTTCACTGACAACATTATATTCTAAGCATTTCATTCCTACAAATTATTTAGGTCATTACACGAGAAGGATAGTTTTTAACATCTCTAAACTCTCCAAACCAATTTATCCAGATAAGTTATATTTAGATTTAAGATTTTCATTTAGGAATAGTTAACAGAAAAACCACTTTAATTGACATTCCAAATTAAGGTATGATAGTAGTAGACTAAAATTAACCTAAGGGATTTCAATTGCGCCCCTAGTGTGTGCTATTTTTCTGCGTGTTTTATGTCAATTTAAATCCTCGGTGACAGTGCCAAAAACTTGACCCGTCCCGAATTACACAGTTTAGCTTTCAAATATATGGCCAAAATGTTGACCAGATTTATATTAAGTATTTAATATGCAAAATTGAAATCTTATATAAAATATATAAGATAGTTCACACACTAGTGGTTCTACGCAAGTGCACGTATCACTTCAAGTAATATAGAGTTTTCTTTAAAAACCCCAGTATCGATCCCACAGAGAAGCGCAATAAGAAATCCCTTTGGCTAATTCTAGTCCACTACTATAAAGTTTTAATTTTGGAAGATAGAAATTCTTATGCTAATAACTTAAATCATTATATTCAAACTATAAAAATTAAAGTAAGAAAGAAAACTACTCAGAATTCATGAGAAAGATACGACAAAACACAGATTTCATATATTTAAACAAGTTTACAAAACAAAAAAATAAAAGAACACAACTTATCTTACAATCCTTCCCAAGCAAATCCCTAGAAGTTTTCTTCAAGTTTTTCTCTCCATACAAGACTCTCAATTCTCTCCTAGAAATGTAATGAAGAAGAAATCTGTCACATTCCCTCTCCTCTTATAATCCTTGAAGAAAATCTCCAAGCCCTTGACTTTTTCTCTCTCTCTCTCTCTTTCGTTCCTTCTTCTCACTCTCACGCCACTCACACACACACACACACACACACCCCAAAACTTCTCTCCAAGCCCTAGACTTCCCTCTCTTTTATAAAAGGCTGCCTCCCTCCAAAAGAATTCAAAATTCCCTCCAAAATTCTATCCAAAAGTCAACTCTTTTGAATTCAAAAGACATTTCTATTAATCCAAGAGGCATATCCCTTCATAAAAGAACTTTCCAAAGTGTGTAGATGTATTGAATCACTCTAAGGTTTGTTTAGAACAAGTAACCTTTTGAAAATTCACGCAAAATTTGTCTTGAACCACCTTAATCAGCAAAAATTCATCTCTGGCGCATCTTGTGCCAAATCTAGTACATCTTGCGCCAGCTCTCTGTCAAATGGCACACCATGAACCAGTTTGGTACATCTTGCACCACCCTACAGCAGCTCTATTGTTTCGCTCCGTTTCAGCTTTGTTTTACCCTATTTCAGTTGTGGTTTGCCCCGTTTCAGTTGTGTTTTGCTCCTAACAGATATAACTACAAAATAAGCATGAAAACAACATTTTCTTAAAGTGTAATTTCATTCAAAAACATGTGAAAAACGTAAAGTAGATTAAGCATAGAAAGTCATATCAAAATGTGTCAAGTCAAAATTTTCTTTCTTGCTCGTTTCTACTCCAAATTGTACCATTTTTACTTCATTTTTTCTCCAAAAGTTCATTTCTTGTACCTGAAACAAAAAATATGCAAAATAACTTCCTTTAACATTTAATATCATTAAAAATCATTAAAATTGAACATAAAATATACATGAAAAAGTAAGTAATTTTTATGCTTATCAATTTCTTACCCCGCTTCTCTGTGAGATCGATACTTTGGGTCTTAAAGAAAACCCTATATTACTTGAAATGATAGTATACTTGAGTAGAAACCCTAGTGTGTGAAATATAAATCAAATTCTGAATTTCATAAAATATTATTTTGCACACTAGCCGCTTAAATATAAATTAGGTCAAGTTTTTTGTCATCTTTCGGAACTTAAAAAATCTACATAATTGCAAGTTGGGTCACCCGTCAACATCATACATACCCAGAGACTTTATCTTAACCACCTAGATTTCAGGAAAGACACATTCTGTTCAATTTTGTGCTAGACTAGTGTTGGTTGCTAGGTAGTTTTTCTAGCACATAACAGTTGTTCTGTGATGGCTTGGTTATCATAGCCAGGTTCCTTTTTCTTCCTATGTGTTTAGTGGTTGCATGTTTTCCATGTTTGTGGATGTGCAATAGTATATTAAGTCATTCATCTTGTTGGGAGCCATGTCTAAAGTACGTAAACACACACACGCGTGCATATAAGAGAGGAGCAATGTCATGATTCTGCACTAACCCTTTCTTGCAAGTGCTACATAGCTCCTCCTGTCAAGCATGGCTCATATGCTTCGCATGTTAACCCATGCTAACATTTTCTACAGTATTTTATAGAGTCATAGGATTGAGTATGTATTGAAACTAAGGTATGGGCACGGACTCCAAGGCGCACGATGCATCAGCCACATGACGACGAACTAGGAGCAACAGGCTCATGTCCCATACCTTAAGTTATAATTCATGTTCTTGTATAGAATTAAAACCAAGTATGTTTATGTGATGTCTGTTCATTTTACCTGCTTTTCCTGGGATATGTCACCGATCCAACGACACTGACCTTTTTCTATATTTTGGAGTGCTCTTTACTTTTTATTTCATGCTTGGATGCTTGAAATTAGTTTCTTTTTTATGAGTAGTTTGTTTGGGAGTGTCACAAAAATTATAATCTTTAATATTTCTAAGGAACTTAAAATCAAACACTTTCAGCATGAAATCCCAATAATAGATAATAAAAAAATCTAAATTTTACGGTTAAAATTGTCAAGATTTTAAAACATGTCCTTCTATTCCTACATGGCCCTCAGGTCAGGTTTAAAATGATTTTGCATGCATGGCTATACACCTAATCATATTGTATATGGCATCCACAATATTTAAGGAGTGATCTAGATAACATCATCATTTGCATATATCTGAGTAGAAGTTCTGGCATTTAACCATACCAACTGAGCTATCATATCTTTTTACAAAGGAGGTTGTACATAACACATAGGTCGTTAGAAGGCACCCAGACCCAGACGAGGTGTAAGTCCTTTGTTGGGAGTGTTTCCAGCTTTGTACTTGAACCTTCCTTCTTCTTTTTTTCCAATGACATCTTTGGCACTTCGGAAGGTATAAGTCCTAACACTTGGAGCTCCACTTGATAATGATAAACTTAGGGCTACCGAGGTTCCTACAGATGACGCAATTCAAGAATTGTTAATTAGGTATCTCTGGATGTGTGAGGTCAACTACCTCATGATAGAGTATACTTAGAGTCTTAGTACCTTTGAATGAAAGGTCTGTGGTACCCTGACCCAACTACTCTACCTGTTAGGGAACACTCCGTCTTTTCTTTGACTACCTCTGTTGAGCCCTATCACTCCCTTGACTTTTCATTGATGTCATTTAATAAGCCTCACTTAGCTAATAGATCACAGCTCATTTGGTATATGACGATTTGTTCTCTGCCTTTGATACACCTAAAACATATAGTATTTTTATACACATTTTTATACCTATTTTTGAAATATTGTGTTTTAATGAAAAGTAGTTGTGTGTGTTTTTTTAGGTACAATCAAATGGATGAAAAATGCTAAAAGGGGTGAAAAGGGTCAATTTTGGAGCAAAAATGAAGAAAGATGCAAAAATGAGCTAGGGCACCTAAGCGCCCAGGATTAGTGCCTAAGCGCTAGAGGAGCAGCGCCTAAGAGCCAGGTACCCCGCGCTTAAGCGCCATAATTAGTTATAAGATGAATTATTTAATTTGAATGGATTTTTANTACTAGGCCTCTAGTCCGTTGACCTTATTTTCTGACTTGTGTTTAAACTGAATCATTTGAAGTGAATGTTGAACAAAATCTAATTTATTAAAACTTAATTTTAACTCAATAAATATTTAAATTAACCAAAATAAATCCAAATATGACCAATTTTTAATCAAATCCTAAAAAAATTACCTAAATTCTACCTTAATCAACAAATCCTCGATTGTATGTCCTAGCATCCTATGTTAAGGGCAGTACAACGGATGATCCTTCTTGTCCATCTCCTCTGGCCTCTTGGGCTCTAGCAACTGAAAGTAGGATCTCTTAATTAGGCTGCGGAACATCTAACCAACTGCTTCATCCTTAAAATGATAGACCTTTCTCAGGAGCTCTGATAAGGTGCGCTTTCCCTCTGTTTGATGATACCTCTGCTGAGATGACTTTTGATCATGTTGTTGTGGTAGTCGGTAACTTTGTCGTGGTCGCTCCATCTGAATATGCATTAGCTACTTGCCTTTATCCACTGTTGCGACAGTCTCGAATTTCTTCTCGAAGGCTTTGACTGGTTTCTACTTATCTCTCTTCTCCCGGAAATTAGGCTGTTTATCCTCTTCTTGAAAACTGTCGGCCTTGCTGAGCAATCTCTCGAAAGTCTTAATGGTAAAACCCTGAGGAGAAATGTTATTGGGCCTTGGATACTCTTCAACAAAATCCAAATCACATATTGTTCTTGGAGTTGTGGTTTGCATTTCGGGCTAAGGTTTCTCCATCGTAAAATATAGTCCACCAATTCTCATTTGGCCGCTGTTTCTCGACCACAAGTTCACCGAAGGTAGTGTAGTGCTGAGCCCCAGCAAACCTCTTGACAAACAGGTTTTCCAATTCTACGAATGTTTTCACTGAACCATTTGGCAGTTTCGCGTACTGATCCTGACTTTTTATATGCAACAATATAACAATGACTTTAATTATAATTTTCTCTTATATTTCTTTACTTTACAATAGAACCAAAAACTTGATTTTGAAGAAAATAAGAATTTAACTTTTTAATTTATATATTGGGATACTACGCAAGTATATGTATTATTATCAAGTAATATATGACTTTTTGATTAAGACTTGAATATCGAACCCATAGGAAAATTATGCAATATGCACTATTGAACAACAAACTTGCTATTTTAAAAAGACAATTACTTAAACTATAGATATTTTCATAGTATTAAAATTCAAATCTTTTTGGTATTTTTGATATTTTGACAAAACAGTAAAACTTCTAAAGATAACTTGAGTTTATATAAAAGAAAATCACTTGATATGAAAATATATTTCTCATTATCATGAATCAGTAATAAATATAGGAATTATCTTGTGGAAGTATGCTAATTGTGTTGTGTCAAATATGAGCAATTATATTCCTTACCCATACTAGAGATGTTATAAAGAACTTTAGCTAATTTAAAATTTGAATAGTTCTGAAGACCGGCTAAGAAGGGAAGATATTAGCTCTCACTCTATAGTTCCCTCGATTCCCTTCACTTCAGTACTAACATCTCGTATCAAAACTTAAAATAATAAGCCAAGTTGGGGACTTTAACATGTCACTTTAAAGTCATCTAACTCAACATCCTTCAAAGATAATTTCTCTATTTATTTGCACTAAATCATATGAATTACATTCTCATTCATACAACGTCATGTGATTTTTTTCAATTGTTGACTGAGACAATACTATCCTGGTTCTTACATGTTCTCACAACAAATTTTAACATCTACATGAGGCCAGATCAAGAAGTAAATGAAGTGCATGGAACTAAATCATCACAACTTCTTCCAACATTAAAGATTAATTCTCCACAACTTCCATCCAAATTTAATTACTTATCATTTTAAGGAGAAAGATAAAGAAAATTACTCAGAATCCATGGAGAAAAGAAAATTACACTTTAGTTTAAAAGTAGAAATCATAGTCAAACCAACAAGTTGTCTCGATTAAAACCAAAAGTAGTTCAAAAAAAAAATAAAAATTTATCTCAAATCCTCCACCAAACTCTTGAAGTTCCTTTGAATCTCTTCTCTTTTACAACACTTTAATCTCAAATCCTCCACCAAACGTCTTGAAGTTCCTTTGAATCTCTTCTCTTTTACAACACTCTCAAAATAAACTAAAAATAAAAACGATAAAGTAAATTTTTGTGGTGACTGAAAATCTCTCCAAAACTATCTCACAAAACTCCTCAGGACTCCTCCTCGTCAAACTCTTTCCAGAACTTTCAAGTACCCCCTTCAAATGTCTCAACTTCCTTCTTTTATAAATTTCCCAAGAGGTGCCTTGGAAATTCTTCACAATGTGTCCAAATTTGATGTATTCTCTAAGGGATGCCTCCTTTCACAATTGTTTTAATAATATTTTTGTTTCTAGTGGTCATAATCACCCTCTTTAGCCAATAGGTGCCTCAAATGTCTCTTCAAAATTTGGCCAAATGAAGAAAACCACCAAATAACTGTCTCTGGCACTTAAGCGCGGGGCCTCTGACACTTAGGCACGGCCTTGTCTATTTCACCGGCGCTTAAGCGCTGAATCTAGTGCTTAGGCGCCAAAATATTTTTGCTCCAAATTTGATCATTTTTTACTCCTTTTAGCATTTTTCAACTTTTACTTACACCGAAAGAAAAAAACTTAAATACCTTCCATTAAAGCGCAATATATCAAAAATAGGTATAAAAATGTGTCTAAAACACTATATATTTTAGATGTATCACGTACCATGCAAAGGAAAATTTTGAGAGGCTGCTAACAAATTTGTGGAATAAAAAAGCATCACTGCCACCTCTGTTGCAACAACTTGCATGGAAGTGAGCAATATGTTGTCGGGGGTATTTTATCCCATCAAAAGTCTTAAATAAAGGTGGTACAAAGAATTTAGGATATTGGACAACATTTAACTCTTTGGGATAAGTTCTACCCCTCAAAATCAATGCCCCTCCTTTAGACTGGGCTAGGGCCTCTCGCACCCACTATTCTACTATCAACTGAAGATCCTTTTGTGGTATTAGACTTTGGATAAGATCCTTCTTTTGTTGCTCTTCGTTGTTGAAAGAGGTAAATTCTTTTCTTCCATCCATCATCTGGATAACTTCCATTGGCGGTTCCTTTGGTTGTTGAGTGATCCCAAATTTTTATATGTAAGGATTTATGAAGTTGACACCATTACAGCGCCAAAAACTTGATCCTTATATGAAAAGTAAGTTGTGTAAAATATATATAATTATAGACAATTAGTAATGAGATTCCACGCAAGTATAAGTATTGTTATCAAGTAATAATGGACTTTCTATTTAAGCCCCAAATATCAATCTCACTGGGAAGGTGTAAGTTAGCAATGATAAATTTTATCAATAAATTTACAGAAAATCAAACAAAATCATTGTCACTAATCTAAAATGTGATATATTAACCAAACTAAATTACTTAACTATTAGCAAAATGAAAATGCAAATTTTGAATAATAATTACTAATCTACTAACTATATTTATGTAATGAAGATTTCTTATGTGAAAAAACATCATTCCCACTATAATAAAATTTTGGCGAAATGAAATGAGATAAATGTTTTTAATATGTATTGTGCCAAATATGAGCAATTTAAATTCTCTACCCTTATACAGTGCATAGAAAATCATTCACTAATCTTAGGTTTAGTCCATAAATCAGTGGCTAGGCTAGGAGGATACCGACTCTCACTCCAGAGCTCCCACTTCTCTTCACCTGAAGGCTAACTCTCGCTTTAGTTTTTAAACACTAAGACCAAATTGTAGATTTTAGTCTGTCACCCTAAAGATTCTCCAATTTTACACCCAACAAAGAATTTTTTCCTATTTATTTACACTTAATTTCATGAACTAATTTCTCTTTCATAAAATCAAATGTGATCCTTACTCTGTTGTAGAACTCATACTCTATTTCCCAGATCATATGTTTCACGACATATTTTAGCAAATCAATTGGTCAGACTGAAAAGTAAATTAAGTTCAGAGTTGAAAAATTATCACAATTTATTTTATATTTTAATTATCGTACATTCATGTTATCTCTTCATTTCACCACATCTCAGGGCATGGGGAAAGATAGAGGGAACTACTCAGATTTTATAAGAAAGATACGATAAAACATGAATTTTATATATAAAATAAAGTTCATACAACACTAAATAAACAAATAAAATTATCTGAAACTCTTTCTCAAAGAAAATCCTTTGTAACCTTTCCTTAGAAATACAAGAAGAAGAATTCTCTCACTTTTCGCCTTCTCCAACACTCTTACAGAAAGTTTCACACTAAATCTCACCACAATAACTCTAAACTATGGAAGTAAAATCACTCATTAACTCTGATATGGTAGTGGAATGGAATGATGTGGAGCGAAAAATGAACGCAGAGGAGTGAAAAATGTAGAGGAGCCCATTTTTTGATGAAATTTGGCCCCAAATAGAGCCCAAGGTCGGTTCTCCAAGAGTTGCCTCCAAAAACTCTTCAAAAAGTCATCCAAATACATCGAACATTCTAGAAACGAGGTCTGCACCGCCTTTGGCACCTTTGGCGCTGGTCTGACGTTGTCGGAGCTGAGTGAAAATCTCCAACGTTAAATTGTTTTGCGTTGTCGGCGCTGCCGACGCTGAGTATTTCTTCAAAAACTTAATTTTAACTCCAAATTTCATCTTTTTTGCTTCTTTTTTGCTTTAAGCCCTAAAAATCAACAACCTGCAAGAAAACATCAAAATACCTTCCATTAAAGTGCAATATCATAATCAACAACCTGCAAGAAAACATCAAAATACCTTCCATTAAAGTGCAATATCACAAAAAATAGGATCAACAACCTGCAAGAAAACATCAAAATACCTTCCATTAAAGTGAAATATCACCAAAAATAGGTATAAAATATGGGTCTTAAAAATATTATATATTTTTGTGTATCAAAATCCCCCAAACTTACATGTTACTTGTCCTCAAGTAACTTCTCTACTACATAAATATGACTTATGGAAAAAAAAATTAACTTTTAGACTTCCATATTTTAGTTTTTTTTAAATATAATAGTTTTAACTTAAGAAAAGTTCAAAACAACTCCAGTTAATACTAAAGGTGTAAGGATATTCAGTAATTAAGTTTAAGATTTCTGATTCTCTATTTCTTTCAAGAAAATTTGCAATTTATTATATTAAAGTCACTTAAGAAATTCATATGAAAAGGAACTTCATAAAACTTTATTAATATTTAGGTTAGCATTCAAATAAAAAGTTTAGAAAATAAAGTACTTCATAAAACTTTATTAATAATTAAGTTAACATTAAAATAAAAAGTTTAGAAAATGTGTCACCAAACTTTTTCCTTAAGTTGATTCAAGTGAAGCCAATTTTTAATTAGGCATCTCCTCAAGCTTCTCCTCACATCTTTTCTTTTTCCTTTTCTTTTTCTTTTTCTTTTTCTTTTTTTACTTTTTCTTTTCTTTTCTTTTTCTAACAATTACTAATCTGGATAGCCTTTAATAATTTTGAACTTCACTATCCTCTTCTTAAAGTTAAAATTTTTTTACATTTCTTCACTTAACAAATTTATATTAACTTAAGGATTTCATAAAGTATTTCTTTTCTTTTTACATGAACCTTTGTAAGATTTTTAATACTTGAAAAATATAAATTTCTTTTACTAAAAATAGAAAAACAAAGTCTTATTCTCTTTTACCAAATATCTTAGCCCCTAGAATTAACCTTTATTATTGAAATTTTTTTCTTAAATTTACTATATATTTAGAAACATAAATATAGTTTTCCAAAATTAACTCATAATACCAAAGGTCATTTTAAATTTAAAATTTTGAAAATATAGTTAAGTGAGGATAAATAAAATTAAGTTCTTTTCTAATAATGATATTTTTTCTCCCCCCCCCCCAAACTTAAATTTTTTTTAAATGATTTTTTACATGAAGAACTTTAAAAATGAAGGGTAAAAGAAAGCATTAAATACATAAAAAAATTAATACCTGTTGGAGATTCTGATTTTTTAACATAATTTTTGAAATGCTGTAGGTTCTAATATGAAAACTACAAGGCTAAAAAACATTAAATTGCACATAACACTATAAAA
The DNA here is from genome assembly GCA_002079205.1 of Phalaenopsis hybrid cultivar. Classification (NCBI taxonomy): domain Eukaryota; kingdom Viridiplantae; phylum Streptophyta; class Magnoliopsida; order Asparagales; family Orchidaceae; genus Phalaenopsis; species Phalaenopsis hybrid cultivar. The sequence goes on along the minus strand of JXCR01143790.1, from coordinate 225,625 downwards.
TTTTCCGAGAAAGAGCTAATCATAATACACAACAAAGTGCTGAAAATAACAACAGAACTAAACTAAATTCTAAAAATGAAAACAGTTTTTTACATTACAGTTTCACATAACATAACAATAGAGTCTCAACAACAACATAACACAAACAATATAATCACATAGTACAAACACATACAAACAAACAAACAAAAAGATCACCAGTCATCATCTTCCTCCTCATCGACATCTAACCTCTACTGCTGATATGGAGTATAAGTAAGGTGAATAGGGAACTGAACTGTATGGTCACCCCTCAGGTATCTCACTAAAGCATCATCATAAGCAACATCATACTCAAATTTCTGGCAAATCAGATCATCAGTGTGAGCATTTCTGGCCTCCATATTCTGCAACATATGATCCATCCTCAAAATATCTCCCTGTTGAATCATCAACTGGTCCAACAACTCCCTGTTGTTGGGGTCACTTGAAGTAGGTTCACTAGGGGTTCTATAAGTAGAAGGAATATCCCTAGCCTATCTTCCAGATCTCCAATCAACATGGGATTCATAAGTCTTGATGTTGGTAGGCCCAATGAGTCTCTGAGGCTCAATCCTCTCCTCATTAGGTCTAAAATCAACTCCTGCATGCTCACAAAGTGTGTAAATCAGAGCAAGGTGCGCCAATCCACCAGTGGTCTCTCCCAGAGTAATAGATTGAGTGTTCATATAAATGTAGAGCCTACATTTATATCCATCACTTGCTGAATACAATAGTTCAGGATGGCTCTATCCTTGGTTGCTTCACTATGATGATTTGTTGGAATCATCCTCCCAGAAATAAAATAGCGTCAGGCTTTAGATACTACATTTAACATAGAAAAGGGAAAGTTAACTTTAACTCCACTTTTTATTTTCCAAACCCTTTTTTCACATGTCAGAAAAGAAATAACTTCATCGAAAGCCTGATCTGTAGCAGAAAAAGAATGATACTAGCATCTATACAAATCTTCTAACTTATAAAACTCATTAATGTTTCTTGGAGTAAACTCCACCCTTTTTTCTCGAACAAAAATAAAATCATCAGAAGCTTCAGGAAGGTTAGCATAAAATTCCATTACAATCCTAGTTATCGCATCGACAGTAAAATAGCAAAAATTTTCCCATTGTCGAGCGATAATCAATCGTTCAACTTCTCCTCCCGAATTTCTAAAACCTCGGTCCTAAATTACTTTTTTATTTTCTTGCAAACTATGAAATCGAGCACTGGATCTAAAGCTAACAAATCTCTACTCGTCATATTCTACTTTTCTTTTGCTCGATCTAGGTGCCATTGGAAATCTAGAAAAAATTGAAAAATTCCGAATAAATCCCAAAAATTCTGAAAATCAAAATGTAAACTACTTTAAACTTGAATCCACTAAGTAAAATTTCTTCACCAAAGCATTTTATCAAAATTTCTAAAAAAAATTTCAAAATTTAAGATCTATTTAATGTGAGAAAAATCTTCGGTGAAAACCAAAAATTTTTACTTTAAAGTGTAGCTCTTACCTAGAGAAGATGAAATCCGAAGTTTCTTTGCCTCAAAATCGCATCAAGTCCGCCCAAAATCAAGCTCTAGGTGCAAAACTGAAGGTTGAAGGTGACTTAAGGGGGGTAAAATGGAGGTTTGCGGTGAAAATCACAAATTAAAGGGTTAATTCGCTGCTCTCGGGTCGAGGGCGCCATTGGCTCTGAAGGTGCAAAATTCACTATATTGATTTTTTAAAATTTCAATTTCCTTTCAATTTTCTTCAAAGTTTTTAGTATTTTTAAACACAAATTTTTATCTAAATTCATAAATACACATTTTACAAACAATCATTTTCACAAACAACAACAAACTGTCTTTTATAAATGAAAATACACTTTTTACAAATACGTTTCACAAATTCAAACCTATTAAACAAACTAATAATAAATCAGCGTCGAAATCAAGCCACAACACTAAACGCTGACACAAAACTATACACATAATTAAAGTTTAGAATTCTAAGGAAAAAAGCAAACCAAATCAAACCTAACCAAATCCATACAATTACACTAAAACACATAAACATTTTTAAGCAAGTTAAGAGCTCACAATCTTTAATCATTCAACCTCATCTTCAGTGCTTTCACCTCCTCTAATATCTCTCATAGATTGGTAATGAACATATAGGTAGTAGAAGGATCGGTACGGGAATTGATCTGTTAAATTTTCTTCAATCCACCCTATTTTCTTTAAACATCCGAACTAATCCTATTCAAAAGTTCCAGTGTGATCAAAATTTTCTTTCATTCTCCAATCTAGGTGATCAAAAAGGTACTTGAGATCTCCTACTACATTCATAATACTCTGAAGTTCTCTTTCAATTTTCTTCAATTTCTTTTCTAAAGCAGGCAAACTTCCAACTGCAGGGGGCATTAATGGAGATGAAACATGTGAAGAATGATCTATAATAGCATTTAGTGCTTCATTTCTATTACCAACATACTGATCATCAATAGGAATCATAGGTTCCCATGGTAGTAAGACTTTTTCCCAACTTTCATATGGGACTTGGGATTGACTGCAAATCAGAAAAATTGTTGAAGGATGTCCAAGTCCATAAATTGGCCCATTCATAATGATTCCCATCATAGATTTAAATATAGTTGAACCTTTATCAATAAGTTTTTTCATTTGAATGCAGTAGTTTAAAATAACACTCTCCTTGATGACTCTACTGATCTTCATAGTAGGGAGTAATTTTGCACAAATAAGGAAATGCCATTGTTTTGAAATTGGATTAACTGATGAAGTAAGAAAACCAATGTATCCTTCATCTTGTACTTCCCACATATCACTTTCATCCATAAAAAAATTATAAATATCTTGCATCAAATCTCGCATAGGAATGAAATTTGCATAATGATAGATTTGAACATTTTTTATCATATATGATTCATTAATCCTCGCAAGAGTAAATGGAGCCTTACCTCGAACGAAGACAACTCCTTGGGTAATTTCATGTAGATTTTCATAGAACTCCTTCAGTACAGGTATAACAACCGCAGCGGTAGTGTAACACAGAACTTCCCATCACCTTTGCATAATGATCTTTTCAACTGGAGCACTTGGATTGATCAACCCATGATTAACAAATCCTCTTTCCTTGATCAATCACTTCTTTGTAATAATTTTATCGTATACTCTGTGTGTGGAAACTAATAAACTTTCTCTATTCAAAACTCCATACCTTGAAGTATTTTTGGAATTGGAAGCCATGAAATCCGAAAATAAGAAGTTTCTAGGCATCCTAGGCAGTTTTTAGGACTTTAAGAACACCTTTCGGTGGTTATTATGGAGCAAATTCTCGCCAAAGTCTGCCAAAAGTCACAGGAACCGTCCAACCGTCCTCGGTGTCGCAGGCACTCTCGAGGGGCGCTACCTGAGTTGAGATCAATTTCCTTGGGCGCCATCGACGCCAGTGGTCAAATTTTTTAGATTTTTTTATTTTTCGTTCAATTAAATTTCAACTTTTCTTCCAATTCCAATACTATGCTTAATTTATAATAAATATAATGTGTAGGATTATTATCTACTAATATATAAAACACTTAACAAACTAAATAGTAATACATAAACATATAAGTATGGGTTGTCTTCCAGAAAGCGCTTAGTTTAATGTCGTCAGCCCGACATACCATTTATTTAGTTGGTTTGACTTAACATTAAAACTTCTTTAAATTGAGGTATGTGCCCTTCATAATAGTGTTTCAAACGATGCCCATTAAATTTAAATATATTTTCAGTGTTAGGATCTTTAATCACAACAGTTCCATAATGATAGACTTTAATTAATTTTCATGGCTCTAACCATCTAGCTTTAAGTTTTCCTAGAAACAATCTCAATCTTGTATTATATAATAGAACTTCTTGTCCAAGTTCAAATCTTTTCTAAATAAGCTTCCTATGCCATATTTTCATTTTCTCTTTATAGATTTTTGCATTATCATATGCTTCATTTCTAATCTACTCAAGTTCATTGAGTTGCAAAATATTTTCATTTTCTCTTTATAGATTTTTGCATTATCATATGCTTCATTTTTAATCTCCTCAAGTTCATTGAGTTGCAATGATCTTTTCTCACCAGCATCTTTTAAATTAAAATTAAATTCTTTAATAGTCCAAAATGCTTTATGCTCTAATTCTACAGGTAAGTAGCATGTTTTTCCAAATATCAGTCTGTATGGAGACATTCCTATAAGAGTCTTATAAGTATTTATATATGCCCATAATGCTGTGTCAAGTCTAGCAGACCAATCTAATTTATAAGGATTTACAGTATTTTCTAAAATGTGTTTAATTTCACGATTTGATATCTCTGCTAGACCACTAGTCTAAGGATGATAAGCAGTAGAAAATCTATACATAATATCATATTTCTTAATTAATTTTTCGATTCTCTTATTCTTGAAATGAGATCCTCTATCAGTAATAATTATTCCCTGCATTCCATATCTTGTAAGAAATATTCTTAATTAAAAATTTATAAACACTCCGAGCATCACATTTAGGTACAATAATAGCTTCAATCCATTTGGACATATAATCAACAACAAGTAATATATATAAGTTTCTAAATGAAGGCATAAATAGTCCCATAAAATCTAATCCCCACACATCAAAAATTTCAACTTCCAATGTGTAATTTAGAGGCATTTCATTTCTTTTAGATATATTTTCTATGTGTTGACATCTATCGCAAGTTTTAATATATTCATTAACATTTTTATAAATAGTAGGCCAATAAAATCCAGCTTGTAAAATTTTTTGTGCAGTTCTATTTGTTATGAAATGTCCTCCAAATTCAAATCAAGGCATCTTTCAACTATCTGTTGAGTTTCTTCATAAGGCACACATCTTCTAAGAATTAAGATCTTTACATTGTTTATATAAATATGGGTCATCCTAAAAATAGTCTTTTGAATCATATATAAACTTCTTTAATTGTAAATTTTTTATATCAGGTGGTAGAATATCACTTACAATATAATCTACTATATTAGCATACCACAGTACATCCATTTCATCAATACTACATAATTGTTCATCAGGGAAATTCTCTACAATTTCATTTGCAAAATTAGTTAATATTTCTATTTCTAATCTATACAAATGTTCAGGTATTTGATTATCATTTCCCTTTCTATCAATCACAGTAAAATCAAACTCTTGCTATAGAAGTATCCATGTAATTAATCTTGGTTTAACATCCTTCTTTTGTATTAAATATTTAATAGCAAAATGATATGTATGCACTATACATTTAGTTTCAATTAAATAAGTTCTAAATTTATCAAAGGCATAAACAATAGCTAATAACTCCATTTCTGTAGTAGTATAATTAATTTACGTTTCATTTAGAGTCTTGCTAGCATAATATATAACTTTAAGAACTTTGTCGATCCTTTGTCCTAATACAGCCCCAATAGCATAATCACTAGCATCACACATTATTTCAAATGATTTTTCCCAGTTATGTACTACTATTATAGGTGCAGTGACTAATTTATTTCTTTAATAATTCAAATGTTTTATGCATTCTTCATTAAAATCAAACTTTATATCTTTTTTAAAAGTTGGCATAAAGGCTTAGTTATTTTTTAAAAAAATTTTATGTAGCGCCTGTAAAAACCAGCATGTCCTAAGAAACTTCTCACCCCTTTAACACTAGTAGCTGGTGGTAATTTTTCTATAACTTGGATTTTTGTAGGATCTACTTCCATGCCTTTTTCAAAAATTTTATGCTCAAGTACAATACTTCTTGCAACCATAAATTGACATTTTTCCCAATTTAATACTAAATTGACTTTTTCACATACTTCTAGAGCTTTTTTAAATTATTAAGGCATAATTCAAATGAAGTTCCAAATACAAAAAAATTGTCCATAAGTACTTCCATTCCATGTTCTATAAAATTACTAAAAATTGACATCATACATCTTTGAAATGTTGCAAGTGCATTACATAGTCCAAAAGCCATTCTACGAAAAGCAAATGTTCCATATGAGCTTGTAAATGTTATTTTCTCTTAGTCACCTTGAGCAATTAGAATTTGGTGAGAATCCGTATATCTATCGAAAAAATAATAATACTTATTCCCTGTCAATCTATCCAACATTTGGTCTAGAAAGGGTAAAGGAAAGTGATCTTTTCTGGTGGCATTATTTAATTTTCTATAGTCAATGCAAATTCGCCAACCAGTTACTTATCTTATTGGTATTAATTCATTTTTCTCATTTTCTTCAAGATTCACTCTTTTCTTCGGAACACAGTGAATTGAGCTTACCTAAACACTATCTGAAATAGGATATATAATTCCAGCATCTAATCATTTTAAAATCTCTTTTTTAACAACTTCTTTCATTATCAGGTTTAATCTTTTCTGAGGATCAACTTTAGATTCTTTCATTATTGGGTTTAATCTCCTCTAAGGATCAGCTTTAGGTTCGTATTGTTCATCTAATATAATTCTGTGCATACAAAATTGAAGGGACTAATTCCTTTAATATCTACTAAAGTCCATCCAAAAGCCTTTTTATACTTTTTCAACATTTTAATTAACTTTTCTTCCTGAATTTCAGTTAACTTAGAAGATATAATTACAGGCAATGTAGATGATTCTCCTAAAAAACATACTTTAAATGGGTAGGTAATATTTTTAATTCAAGTTCAGGTAATTTAATACTTGAAGGAATAAGATTTTGACTATTGTATTCCAACATGCCTAATGTTTCAAATTTGCCCTGAATATAATCCAAATCTTCTTCTTTAACTTCATCTTTCATTTTCAAAAAGTTCTTCTTACTTAAAATTATCTTTAAATTCTTTCTTAAACTGTTCATTACTTAAATACTTAGCTACTTCCATCCTGAAACATTCTTTATTTTTTTTACTGCACAATATTTCATAGCGATAATTAGTAACTTCCATCCTAAAACATTCATTGTCTTTTTCTATTGCAGGATATTTCATAGCTTTTGTATTATTAAATGTTACTTCTTGATCATTAACTCTCATTATTAATTCTCCTTTTTACACATCTATCACAGCTCTCCTTGATCATTACTCTCATCATTAATTCTCCTTTTGTGCATCTATTACAGCTCTTCCTGTTGCAAGAAATGGTCTCCCTAAAATAATAGGAATCTCTTTATCTTCTTCCACATCAAATATTATAAAGTCTATAGGGAAAATAAAATTATCCAATTTGACTAGTACATCCTCTATAACTCCTTTGGGATAAGTTATTGATCGGTCAGCTAACTGAAGAGTTATAGTAGTAGGAGAAATTTCTCCTAAATTTGAACGTTTAAAGATCGATAAAGGCATAAGATTGATAATCGCTCGTAAATCACATAAAGCCTTTCCATAAAACTTTTCACCAATTGCATAAGGTATAGTAAAGCTACCAGGATCTTTTCATTTTTTCAGGAAGTTTTTTTTGAATAATAGCACTACACTCTTCACTGAGTGCAATAGTCTCATGATCTGTAAACGTCCTTTTCTTATTTAGTACATCCTTCATAAATTTTACATAACTTGGCATTTGTTCCAAAGCTTCAACAAAATGAATATTTATCATTAACTTCTTAAGGATTTCCAAAAATTTTCTAAATTATTTATCTTTATTCTTCTGCTTCAGTCTTTGAGGAAACGGAGGTAATGGTTTTTCTACAGGAACCTGTGTTTGTTCATTTTCCTGTTGATCATTTTCCATTTCTTCCTTCTCTTCATCAACTTCAGTTTCTCTTTGGATCCTTGTTTCAATTTTTTTTCCACTTCATAATTGAATAGCTTTAATTTGCTATTTATTTTGATATTTTGTATTAACTTCCAGAGTACTCGAAAGAATTCCAAAAGGTCTGTTACTAAGTGCATTAGTAATACGTCCTAATTGATTTTCAATATTTCTAATAGCAGCCCCTTGATTCTGTATTTGATTTCCGATATTCAACATCATTTCTTCCATTGTCAACTTCTTTTCCTTAACTTGTGGGTTAGGATTAGAGTTAAATCCGAGAGGATAATAAGGTCAAAAATTAGGATTTCCTTGATTGTTCAGATTTCCAGTTGGTTTCACCAAATTATTATAATTATTCCAACAAAAATTAGGGTGATTTTTCCATCTAAGGTTAAAATAATTAGAATAGGGATTGTTATTTTGATTATTTATAGCGTTTAAAGTTTCATAAGATTGTTGAGTATCAATAATCTGTCCAAGTGAATTTTCCTCTGATACTGGGGGTATTTGAGAATAGTTTAGTCTTATTTGATCAATCTTTTTAGAAATAGCAGCAATTTGAGATGCCAAAATAGACATTACATCAGAATGATGAATACTAGCTACTCTCTTAAGATTTACTCTTCCAGAGGGCCATTGAAAATTGTTAGTAGTTATTTCTTCAATTAAACAATATGCTTCACCAAAAGATTTTGACATTAATGATCCACCTGCAGCAGCATCTATAATAGATCTTAGTAATCCTACCAATCCANTATATATATATATATATATATGATTTTTGGAAAAGTAGTTTTTTAATCTTGAAAAATTGACCAGAGTTGACCAATTGGCCAGGAATGACCAATTGACTAAGTTTGTTCAATTGACCAAGTTTGACCAACTGGATTCCAGGGTTGACTAAATGGTCAATATGTTGACCATTGGGTTTAGGGTTGACCAAATAGTCAATGTGGTGGCCATTGGGCCTAGGGTTGACCAAATGGCCAATGTGGTGACCAAATCAAGTTTTGTCATCATTGATTTGATCAACCTAGGGTATCATCATAATTTGGGCTCAAAGAGGGAAAATTAGAGATTTGGTCTAACTTTTATTATTGGGGGACCCCATATTGGATCAAGAAGTCAATGTTGGTAGACACCTCCTTAAGATGGATTTAATGATCATGATGATTATTGGGCTTTTAAGAGAGTGTCTAGGGATCTTGAACTAATGTGGGTGGCTTAAGACATGTCCTATCCATAGATGTCAATTTTGGGTAGATTCTTATAAAAGTGAGGTCAACATAAGCACCCATAAACAATATTTTCAAAATGTGTAAGATACCTCTTAAACTTTAGCATCTCTTTCTTTTTTGCCTATGTGAGGATTTCTTTTCCTAAACTTTTTTTCCTTTGCCAAAATATTAGACCAATATTTTTTTGCATAGCCCACAAGCTTTATTTTAAAAAAGGCTATCATCTAATAATTATCCATTTGGTACTAGTGAAATAATCATCTATTTGGCTAACCCATCTAAAAGTTTTCTAGCATTGTGTATTTGATTAAAGGTGAGTTCTTCTACTTCAAATTTTGTAATTAGGGCACTAAAAAGTTCACTAGTTAATATTTAATAGTCTCTATTAAGATGATTTTAATGCTTGTAATCATGTCTAACATGATGGTTCTTCCATACATGCAAATTTTTACATTGGATAAACGGGGTTGGTGATATAGATGATGTTTGTAGCCTAGCTTTACTTTTTTAACCTAGCCCTCTTTAAATAAGGTTTATATTTCCCTATTAATCTCTTATAAAGATCATTGAATTTTCTCTAGCCTATCATTAAGAGAATTATCCATAAATTTTTGCTTTTAAAAAAATTCTTTTTTTCATTGGATCCACGCTAGTTAGCTTAGTGGCATGTTGTTATAGTCAACTCAAGGTGTCCAATTAATGTTGTTATGCATGTATATTATTAAATAAAATATGTAATTCTTGGGTTTGTGATTCTTTTTATTGGATGTCTGATGAATACAAATTTATATGAATTATAAAAAGCATACAAATTTCAGCTTATACATATTTGTAACTAATAGATTGAATTAGCTAAGATAAATAAGTTGAGATTGCAAATTACAACTAGTTCAATAAAAAATGATATAAGTTAGGGTTTTTAAAATTTGATCAATATAAAATATTAATGATTCAAGAACTATTTGATGGGATTCACTTTCATTGAATTTGGAGCTATTTAGGTAATTTTTTAAGTGTAAAATTTAAGTAAATTGTAAATTTAAGTTGAGGGAGCTAACTAATTGTAGAAATATCATAAATCTATAAGTAAATCATGAAACAAAGTAAGCCAATTAAATAACATGATAATACATCACATAAAATAAAAAATAACATAAAAAATATTTTTACCAATATTTTAATGAATAAAAAAGCCTTATGTATGAGCCTCCCCAAAGTGTGTCTCTTCTTCAACCATATTTCTTGATACAATAACATGATGGGGAGAGTAAGATTGGCCTTGGATTTGGAAGCAACTAAATGGAATTTTAATGTTTGAACTATGAGAAACACAAACTATGGATTGATTATATATAGTACATACAAAAAAAATAAAATCTGAGTTCTAACTTTAAACATTGACGTGGTCAGAATAAGAAACCCAAAGGATTAAAACTACTCGAAAAGTTTATTTTGAGATGATTAGATATGCTCATAAGATATTTATTTATTTTTTTTGTAATTTTTTATATTTTATTAAGACATTTATTTTTTGGCCAACTCCTACAAGAGTTTATTTAAGTTGCTAGTATTTAGATGGATGTTTGGTCTTCGGTGAGAGGTTTTAGGACTTGAGATCCAGTCCCTATCAAATCTATGCTAGCCTTGGTCAGTCATTTAATGTTGGGACTTGGTTAAGCTTTGTTGGGGGCTCACAGTGAAAAAAAATCATAGTGATCTTAGGATGAGGAATAATGATTCTACAACAAGAACTTGATTTTCTTTAGCAAGAAAAAAATAAAATTACAAAATAAATAAACCTATTAATCACCAAATTGAAAGAGTGGCGGAAGATTATAATATCTTCACATTTTTATGACAGGCACCAAGCCTTGATCTTGGATGAAATTTTAAATTTCTTTCTCATTCAATAATCTTTTTCACTAAAAAATAATAATTAATTCCATAAAAATCCTAAAACTAACAAAGAAATTTTAAACATAGGGTGTAGGAGACTATTACATCATCAATTCAACAACTATGACAAATTCTCCCAAATAGAAATGAGTAAACAGTTTGAGTAGTCATTTCTTAATTATGTTATGAAATAGCAAGCACCTTAGTACATCATCGATATTCAACTTAAACTAGGTGACATGGTTGATCAGGGTCCATCATCCTTCTATTAGAATATGAGTGATCTTGAATTTTATTTAGGTGCAAATAATTTCTTTGGTGAAGGCATTGGTTAAATTTTGTTGTCGCTTCCCAACCCTTCATGGCCTATCAATCTCATAGTTGCCATCAATATATAAAGCTTATAAAGCTTCGACATCTATAAGATTCTAGAATAGTGTGTGAAAACTTGAAACTGATAGGAGCAAAGGGATCCCCATAAATCTATTGTCGNTTTTTAAGTTAGTAATTGTGAATTCTGATTTGTCCGTGAATTATGTATCTCATTGAGTGTAGTCAGTAGAGAGTGAAAGAGGGACAAATAGAGAAAGAGAGAGAGAACCAATTGATCAGTTATAAATAGTAATGTGTCGTATCAATCGTGTCAATTCAATTGTTATTCATAAAATAAGATGATATTTTTTGCTTCTGCTTTAAAGTTGGTTGTACATAGTTTTTTTTTGGTATTTTACATATGTGAGATTATCACTTGATTGATACATGGCTTGGTCGCCTGAGCTTTGTTGGCTTCGAGTCGGCAGGATTGGTCCGATCAGTTGTGATCTACTCAGTCAGTTGACCTTGGTAGATATGGGTCTATCGATTGATATGGTATGGTTGTTGTTGCTTGACTTATGAAATAGATCCTCTGGGTCTCCCTAGGATGGATGGAGATATTAGGAAACTAGATATTCCCTTTGATCGACTTTCTTGTGACAGCTTAGATATTATATTATCTCGTTTCTAACTGAGTGGCTCGTCCTGGTGTTCTCTAGTCATCTTGCATCTATCCCGTGATTTTGACCTGGACCATTCGATCATCTTTCGCGGCTTGATTGGTTTTGGCCTTGTTGGCTTTGGCTCAGATGGTTGCAATTGATTGAATAAGTAGGTCTCATGTTCTTCTATCGATCGGTCATCCCTCACAGTACACTTCTCTTCTAGATCGTTAGATATTTTCAGGATCAATGCTGACATATTTTTTGTATATATTTTAGTTACATTATTCTCTTACTTGAAATAAATGCTACCATAAAAATAAGAGAATTTAATACAAAAGTAGATCTCATTTATTTTTAATTAATGATTCAATAATTGAACTCCATTGATTTCTACTCCTTTGAGCCTTATAAACATGAAGAGACTCTTTATATTCAATATTTGTTCTACATCTATTCTCAAATGAATCAATCGGCTTTTGAGCACTGCAAAGGAGAACTTACCAAAATCTCTATCGATGTCCTTAGCAAAGATCTACTTCATATTGCCTTCAAGAAATCAAAGAAGCAGTATCATTGAGAAGGTGAAAAGAAGAATAAAGCTATCATAAGAAGAGAAAACTGTCGCGTTGACAGGTTAGGTAGGGTTGTCATGTTCCTTCAGCTCTTGCTGGAGGAACGTTCAAGCGATCGACCCAAACAATGATCTGTCGGCTCAACCTTCTGTTGTGGCTCAGGACCCATTGTATCAAGAAACCATGTAAAAACGTGTTGCTGCTCTGCCATCGCTCGGACCACAAGAGGTTGTTGTTGGTGCTCTGCGACCTCCTGAGGTTCAAAAGCTGTTGGTGCACTATTGTCATCTAATGAGAGTGTCGTGCTTATTACATCATCTGAGTAGTATCAACACCTTGGTATGAGAAGCCTCAATATTACTTGTTAAATTTTTTTTTTGTTCACTTTCTTTTTTTACATTGTCTTTTAATACAACTAACCAGATAATTCTGTGCAATGTCATTCCTCCAACAAATGTTGGTTGGAACCTGATCATAGTGTCAGCTTGTAGCGATCAACTCTCAAGTGAGGATGGTGAGATTGAGCACCCAAGCAGCCATCTTGAAGCCCGTGGGCAAACAATCAGTAGACGTTGCACATCCTTCTATTCTTTAGCTTATCGCCTGGATAAGATTGAAAACGCCTTCACTTGGTGGACTAGGATTTATCGAGGTGAGAAGATATCTGAGCTTCTTGCTCATGTAGAGAAATTGGAGAGGATGGAGGAGTAGATGGCTGCCATTTAACACGAACTACTGGGATACATCTTTTGTATTGTAGGCTCAAGCTGAGACGGACTAGATGAGCCAATTTATGTTTGGAAATATTTTGTATAAGAGACAGCTTTGGCTATGATATGTCTTAATAAAAGAGGAGGATGATTTCGTTATAAAATATTTCCTCTCATCTTAGCTCTAAATTACTTTCTTGTAATTTACAATTTTTATTTTTGAAATAAAACTTATTTTTTGTCTTGATTCTTTTTTTGATGTGTTTTTTCTATTAGTACATTTTTAAAATACCACGAAGTTCCATTTTTACCCCTCTGTAATGATTTTGCTTAATCCATTTCTATATATATATGGGTAAAGGGTTTGCTAACACTACAAATTTACCATGTACTTTCTTCCTTTTTTTTCTTCACTCGTTCATCTTTCTCCTTTTACACTCCGCTCGATGACTCCAAAGTATTCTTCAAAGGCTCCCATGTTAGAGGAAAGTGGACTGACTTTAGGAGAATTGTGCCTTTGACACTACCGTGAAGTTTTGGGTCACTGGTGAGAATATCGAGTTGCGACCCTGTTTGGAGCTAACCTTATCTTTTACAAAAATTAGTTCAAATTTAGTTTGGGGTTGTCTCTTTGTCGAGATCTATGGGCCTCTTTCAACTATTATGGAGTTATCCAGTCATATTATGTAAATTCCATAGCTATTTATTTTTTATTATTTTGTATCCACCATAGATCTTGCAATATTTATATTAAAATGACAAGATGTGACATTCAAAGAATAACATATTGCCCTGAGATATATAAAAATTACCTTATAATGGATCTAATCACCCAAAAGATAAAAATCTCCAAGATATGGGTCTACCAATATCAAAATGACCAGATGTTAAATTCAAAGAATACACCTTGGTAGGTATGGGTCCGTCGATTGATATGACCTGGTCATTGGTTCTTGGCTTATGAAAGGGATCTTTTGGGCGTCTTTTAGATTGTTGGAGATACTAAAAAACTAGATCTTTCCTTTGATCAACAATCTTGTAAAATTTAGCTTGGATATTCTTTTGTCTCGTTTCTAAGNTATATATATATATATATATGAAAAATATGTCTTTCATTTAAAAAGAATATAGTAATGATGATATTTTTATACATTGTTAATTGGAGTATTACTCATATGAATATAAAAATTTGGATGTTAGATAATAAAATAAGATAAAAATTATGTGGTGCATATGTAAAAATTATGTGATGGAATGTTTTTTGTCCCGTTTTCCCTTGCTGTTAGTTGAGGTATATTTCATAATATCCATGCAGAAAAAACAGAGCATCTTCAGCCATCAGATTGATTTACCATTCACGCCTTATCAAACAGCGTTGCAGACCTTAAAACAACCGCTGAAATGCTCAACAAAATCCTCCCATATCAGAAAACAAGAACTACTCCGTCAAGATCAGAAAACGCAATAGAACAGAATAAATTTTAAACTNAATATCCATGCAGAAAAAACAGAGCATCTTCAGCCATCAGATTGATTTACCATTCACGCCTTATCAAACAGCCTTGCAGACCTTAAAACAACCGCTGAACTGCTCAACAAAATCCTCCCAAATCAGAAAACAAGAACTACTCCATTAAGCCCTATTCCAACTCGATCAACAAGATCAGAAAACGGAATAGAACAGAATAAATTTTAAACACCCTCATCGAGCGATTGCGCTTCACCGTTCTTCGCAATGACCTCTGCGATCATTTTCCGTACTTCCTCAATCTCGCGACTCAGGGACTCAATCATCCACTCTTGCTCCTTCGCGATCCGTTCAGTGGCCGAAACAGACGCCAACGATCCGTTCAGCTCCTCCTCGCACCGCCTAAGCTCTGCAAATCGCCGGGCTCTCGCTTCTGCAGCCTGCACCACGGCTGGAATAGGTAGCGTTTCCTTCGGAATATGCCGGCGGGAATAACATTGGTATCGGTTGATGACGTCCTGCGCGGAAGGGTATCCCCAAAGCCGGACCTCGCCGGAGGGGCGGCGACAGATGATGGCGATTTTAGCGCCTGTTGCAGCAGATAGATTACTGGCCTCCCGATAGAGATCGTTCTCTAGGTTCGTAAAATCTCTAGGGTTGGGGTTGGTGGTGGTGAGCGGGCGAGATGTCTTCTTCCTGCGAGCCATTCGAGAGTGAGGATGAGAGAGAAGTAGTGGCAGAGAAAGCCTGGAGCATTGGAGCGGGGGGGAAGAGTTGCTGCGGGGGACTTTTATAGGCAGCTTTTTAAACGATAAGCATCACCTCGAATCAACTATGCGATCTACGGCGAGGATAAAGAGGACGAAGGAAGATGAATGACTGTTTGGATTGATTGAAATTGATTGAAGGTTGGGGCCCGATGTTTTCCAAATGGAGAATAATTGAAATAAAATTAAATCGAATACGTTTGATGTAAATTAAATATATAGAAATGTTATTTTGTAATTTTTATGGCTTATTTTAAATGTATTGAAATCAGGCGTCAGGCGAAGTGGTGGGGACGGGAGATTATATATTTTCTTTCGCGCCAGCCGCGAGCATTAGTTGAGGGAAAATGACGCAGCGGGTACATGCTTGAGCCGCTTAAAATGCTTTTCATTTTATTTACTTTAAATAAAATAAAAAAAAAAAATTAAAGAAGGATTTACAAACATTCCTCATAATTCATATTTATTTACATATGGCATCTAAACATTAAAGCTTACATTTATACTGTTTTATGTGTGCTTGAAAAAATGTTTTTNTCGGAATTTGCCGGCGGGAATAACATTGGTATCGGTTGATGACGTCCTGCGCGGAAGGGTATCCCCAAAGCCTGACCTCGCCGGAGGGGCGGCGACAGATGATGGCGATTTTAGCGCCTGTTGCAGCGGATAGATTACTGGCCTCCCGGTAGAGATCGTTCTCTAGGTTCGTAAAATCTCTAGGGTTGGGGTTAGTGGTGTTGAGCGGGCGAGATGTCTTCTTCCTGCGAGCCATTCGAGTGTGAGGATGAGAGAGTAGTGGCAGAGAAAGCTTGGAGCATTGGAGCGGGCAGAAAGAGCTTTTGCGGGGGACTTTTATAGGCAGCTTTTTAAAGGATAAGCATCACCTCGAATCAGCCGTCTACTATGCGATCTACGGTGAGGATAAGGAGGACGAAGGGAGATGAATGACTGTTTGGATTGATTGAAATTGATTGAAGGTTGGGGCCAGATGTTTTTCAAATGGAGAATAATTGAAATAAAATTAAATCGAATATTNAGGACGAAGGGAGATGAATGACTGTTTGGATTGATTGAAATTGATTGAAGGTTGGGGCCAGATGTTTTTCAACTGGAGAATAATTGAAATAAAATTAAATCGAATATGTTTATTTTAAATGTATTGAAATCTGGCGATTGGCGAAGTGGTCGGGACGGGAGATTTCTTTCGCGCCAGCCGCGAGCATTAGTTGAGGGAAAATGGCGCGGCGGATACATGCTTGAACCGCTTAAAATGCTTTTCATTGTATTTACTTTAAATAAAATATAAAAAATATTAAAGAAGGATTTACAAACATTCCTCATAATTCATATTTATTTACATATAACATCTAAACAATAAAGCTTACATTTATACGGTTTTATGTACGCTTGAAAAAAAGTTTTATTTTTTTAAAGTTAGTAATTGTGAATTTTGATTTGTCTGTGAATTATGTATCTCAATGAGTGTAGTCAGTAGCGAGTAAAAGAGGGACAAATAGTGAGAGAGAGAGAGAATTGAAAAGTTATAAATAGCAATGTGTCGTATCAATCGTGTCAATTCCATTGTTATTCATAAAATAAGATGATATTTTTTGCTTCTGCTTTAAATGTGGTTGTACATAGTTTTTTGGTATTTTACATATGTGAGATTATCACTAGATTGATACATGGCTTGGTCGCCTGAGCTTGGTTGGCTTCGAGTCGGCAGGATTGGGCCGGTCAGCTGTGATCTGCTCAGTCGGTTGACCTTGGTAGATATGGGTCTATCGATTGATATGTAATGGTCGTTTTTTCTTAACTTATGAAATAGATCCTTTGGGTCTCCCTAGGATGGATGGAGATATTAGGAAACTAGATCTTCTCTTTGATCGACTTTCTTGTGACAACTCAGATATTCTTGTCTCTTTTCTAATTGAGTGGCTCATCCTGGTGTTCTCTAGTCATCTTCCATATGTCCCGTGATTTTGACTCGGACCATTCGATCATCTTTTGCGGCTTGATTGGCTTTGGCCTTGTTGGCTTTGGCTCAAATGGTTGCACTTGATTGAATGAACAGATCTCACGTTCTTCTATCGATCGGTCATCCCTCACAGTACACTTCTCTTCTAGATCGTTAGATATTTTCAGGATCAATGCTGACATATTTTTTGTATATATTTTAGTTACATTATTCTCTTACTTGAAATAAATGCTACCATAAAAATAAGAGAATTTAATACAAAAGTAGATCAAATTTATTTTTAATCAATGATTCAATAATTGAACTCCATTGATTTCTACTCCTATAAGCCTTATAAACATGAAGAGACTTTTTATATTCAATATTTGTTTTGCATCTATTCTCGATTGAATCAATCGACTTTTGAGCACTGCAAAGGAGAACCTGCCAAAATCTCTATCGATGTCCTTAGCAAAGATCTATTTCATATTGCCTTGAAGAGATCGAAGAAGCAGTATCACTGAGAAGGTGAAAATAAGAAGAAAGCTATCATAAGAAGAGAAAAGTTGTCGCGTTGACATGTTAAGTAGGGTTGTCATATTCCTTCATCAGCTCTTGCTGGCGGAATGTTCAAGCAATCGACCCAAACAATGATCTGTCAGCTCAACCTTCTGTTGTGGGTCAGGACCCATTGTATCAACAAACCATGTAAAAAGGTGTTGCTGCTCTGCCACTGCTCGAACCACAAGAGGTTGTTGTTGGTGCTCTGCCACCTCATGATAATGAGAGTGTCGTGCTTATTACATCATTTGAGTAGGATCAACTTCTTGATATGAGAAGTCTTGTTAATTTTTTTTGTTCACTTTCTTTTTTACGTTGTCTTTTAATACAACTAACCAGATAGTTCTGTGCAATGTCATTCCTCCAACAAATGTTGGTTGGAACTTGACCATAGTGTCAGCTAGTAGCGATCAACTCTCAAGCGAGGATGGCGAGATTGAGCACCCAAGCAGCCATCTTGAAGCCTGTGGGAAAACCATCAATAGACGTTGCACATCCCTCTATTCTTTAGCTTATTGCCTGGATAAGATTGAAAACTCCTTCACTTGGTGGACTAGGATTTATCAAGGTGAGGAGATATCTGAGCTTCTTTCACAAGTAGAGAAATTTTAGAGGATGGAGGAGGAGATGGCTGCCATTTAACATGAACTACTGAGAGACATCTTTTGTATTGTAGGCTCAAGCTGAGACGGACCAGATGGGCCAATTTATGTTTGGAAATATTTTGTATAAGAGACAGCTTTGACTGTGATATGTCTTAATCAAAGAGGAGCATGATTTCGTTATAAAATATTTCCTGTCAACTTAGCTCTAAATTACTTTCTTGTAATTTACAATAATTATTTCTGAAATAAAACTTATTTTTTGTCTCGATTCCTTTTTTGATGTGTTCTTTCTATTAGTACATTTTTAAAATACCGTGCAGTTCCATTTTACCCCTCTGTAATGATTTTGCTTCTTCCATTTCTATATAAATATATATATATATATATATATATATATATATATATATATATATATATATATATATATATATATATATATATATATATATATATATATATATATATATATATATATATATA